>JAOXJP010235461.1:0-10012 GCA_025762735.1 Platanus orientalis | reverse complement strand
CCCCCCTATAGATTGTAATACCAATCACAAATTCACTACAGGTACCTCTCACTAGACCTCCTTAGAGTGAAGACTATGAGGTAGCTCTCAAGGAAATTGAGACAATCTGTTTCAAAGCGCTTGTATTTTACTGAATGTGAAAGAAAGACTTCTGAACTGATAGGTAACTTGATTTGGTTATCTTCTGCCCTTGATACAAGTGGTTCAAAAGGGATTGTTTTCAGTGCTTGGCTCTCATGACAATGATCAGTATGAGAGAGCTTAATCTAACAATGATTTCCTGTTGTAGACACCTATAATGACCCTTCTTCCCATCACCATAAAAAATCAACAATTCTTTAGGCAAGTCAATCTGGTCCATATGTTAAGATTATAACAACTTTGATAGTATATGTTAAAATAACTCATGCCTCGCCTAAAACCTTAGGGTTTAGGGTTTTAAGAGAGTTGGTCAATTTACTTCTTAATATAGTATCAAAGCAAAGTTTGGTCGTGAATTTGAATTTCTTTGCAGATGCAGTTATTCTCCTAACCTCTTCGTGTGCACACATTCTGTGGATTCGCACCTAGCTCCCTGTGTTCATTGTGAAGGACGTACTAAAATATGTTAAGTACTAAGTCGTACTTATCCTAACACCTTATGGCTTTAGGAGAGTTGGTTAATTTACTTCTAATAGTGTGTGAGCTAGGGACCAGTTGCATAATACCAAAATATTTTGAATAAAGGAAGAAAAAAAAAAAAAAAAAAAAGATCACGAGAAAATTCTAAAAAAACTCACCTCAAGCTTCATGGGGCCCATAATGAATCTGAATTTACACTACATATAACATGATATTAAACATCACATTTCAAGAGATTCATTCTTTCTAGTGAAAATTCAACTAATTTCTATTCACTGCCGTTCCCCAGCTACAAATTAGATAAAAACAAGAAATGGTTCTTGACTCAATAACAAATTCCAAGTTACTAATGTGGGGCTCTGCAACTTTTAGAAATTAGTGCAAGGCAAACCAATTGAAAATCAAAGAACGACTTGAATTCCTCCTAGATGTTCTACTTTTAACAAGAGCAAATCTTATTATAAAGTTGGTCGTGTTGAAATCATCCGGGATTATCGGCTTTGCACGGCTAAACCACTGTTATAATTTCTGATTATGAATTTTTTAAACCTAGTTCTCCTCAAATTGTTTTGGTGATTGACAGCCATTATCCGCCATCGCCGTCACCTCAACATAAAATCCAAATCATTGATTACAACTGATAGATTAATTCAACTGAACACCAAAAGACCTAAGGTCATGTCACTTTGACAAAACCTCAACACAATTAATACAGTAGCAGCTAGCAACTTTAATAAGGTAATACTAATTTGATCAAGAATTACCATTTTAGACAAATTTGAGATTGTGATAATGAGATCAGATCACTGGATCACAATCTTGAGATCAACCTGTTAGATTGCACTGGTTGCTTGGGAATACAATAAGGCTTGATTGAGGGAGAAGAAGAATGATGAGTCAGTATTTAGAAGTAAGTCTTATCAAACGAGCTATTGGGCTTTAAAATAGGGGCCTAAAGCAGTAAGATTGATTTTAGATAAACCAAGCTGACCTCAATCTTGATGAGACAAGCCTGAACGTAGCACCTAAGGCTCGTCATGAACCTAAGCTGAACCTGAGCCTACTACTTGTGTGATGAACCTTGGTTGGGCTGGGTTTTACCCAGCTCAAGTCAACTCAGCTAGAGATCTCAACAAGCCAAGCTTTGCCCATATGGATCACATAAGGACTAAGCTCAAGCTTGTCACAAGCTTGAGGCGCAGAGTTCAGGCTCAGCAAAAGTGCTGTTCCAACTCTCCAAAATAAAGTTTATTAGTTGGCAGGTCCAATAATCCATTAACCTAAGCTACGAAACAATTTTCTTCTCTTTTATATATATATATATCAATGTCAAATGATAAGAAGAAAAATTTTACCCAAACAAATTCCAAGTTGTTGAGTATCCATTGGTTTTTGTCATTTGGTTAACTAAATCAAAGTTCTTAAAAAAGAATACGTAAGAAAGAGAAGGGATCCTTGAAATCCCAAAACACCGTTACCAAAGTTCCTCTTAATTGATTGTGATGTAACTTTTCTGTTCTCCTTATTCTATTAAAAAATAAAACAGATTTGGCCCATGTGTTATTGGACTTTAAATTTAGGCCTAAAGTGTTAAGCTTAATTTGTTGATCCGAGCTTTCCCCAATCTTAATGAGATGAGCTTGAGGCCCTGAATTCTATACCTCAAACTCATCATGGGCCTAACCCATGCCTGAACCCAAATCCTTTTATGACAAGCCTAAGCTGAACTGGGCCAAGCTCAGCTCAGCTTGTTGACACCCTATATTATTAGTTATTTATTGGGCTATCAATGAGCCGAGCTTGCATAGCACTTGTTAAGGGTCTTATAATTCACTTTTCATATCATATTTAAACATTATATACATAATTCCACCAGTGCTTTTATCTTCACACTATCGGTCCAAAGCCCAAACAAAGGAGAGGATTGCATCAAGCTAAAAACCAGCAAAAAACCCACTCATACCATTTAAAAATTATACACATAATAAATATAGGTATAGGTTGTTATAACATGGGCTGTTGGACCTGTTTCAACCAGCTATATCTTTAACCTTTAGAAGCAAATTTGGGCTTCAAGATTCAGGCCTGAAGTAGTACGCTTGAGTTGGGTGTGCTGAGTCAGTACCTCGAGCTCGACACGAAACTGAGCCTGATCCTTGTGTGATGGCTCATGCCAGATGAGATCAGCCCCCTTGTCATCTATGGCACGAAGCTACCTTTCCAAAAATTCTTGCTTTCCCTTTCAACAACTTAAATGTCTTCACAGAAGACAGCCATACCCCGTTATCTGATCAACTAATCAACTTCTAAACAAGCCTTCCAGAATTGGAGAGAGAAAAGAAGTATCATTGGTCAAGCCTGAGCTGAAATAAGCAAAGTTCAGCTTAGATCACAATCTGAGAATGGGCTACAATTTCATATTGCATATTTTAATTAGATTTCACGAATACTGCATGTGTTTTTATTCATTAGTCTTGTAGGTGAGAAAGAGAAAAAATCGATTCATGTAAAGTTCTTTTGTTTTTTGTTTGTCTTGTCACAATGTAGAATCAATTTGAAGAGTGATTCTGACTATGATGATGTAGAATCAGAATGTAGAATCCGAATCAAACACCTCTAATAAGACCTGGAATCAATTATGATCCATAATTGAATTCTAGAATCTGAACCAAACTGTCCCTAAGATTCCATGTCAAACAAAGCCAATCTGATATCATATCCTGATCTAAAGTTAAATCACAATGTGAGATCAGATGCCACAGATAACCCTTGACAATGCATCACCCTAATCCTAATATGTATTCCACTTTTTTTATTTTTCCTTTTTCCTCCATGGACCCCGATCAATCTACTTTCTAAACCCAAAAGAACGCAATGGTATGAAAGGCTAGGGTCACCCACTCAAGTCCAATAGAATTCCTCAGCCAAGGGCCATCAAATGGTCAAGCCCAGCATTCACAACATGTATACAGCACAGTTTAGCGGATGAGATACCTAAACACCATGATCCACGGAAATACCAATAAAGATACAAGCAGTGGACTAGGATCATTCCATTAAACATTTGCACATGAAAATTTCAAGTCTTCTAGACAAAAGATACAGATGGACAAATCAGAAAGGAACTCTCATATGAGCACAAGCAAATACAGGGCATAAGAAATTCCCGATGTAAAACTCTTATAAAACAGCTATACAAGACAGAAATAACATGGGCTTCACTTTTTATCACAATTCCAGCTTCACTTTTTATGACAATTCAAGGTGTTGTGCGGAAGCCTAGATTTGGATTGTACGCAGTAAAAATAGAAGAAGAAATTAATGCAAACAGCAATCACACACAAAGCACAAGATGATTTAACATGGTTAGGTTTAAAGCCTACGCCGACAGATGAAAACTGTAAAGAGAGATTTCATTATGTAAAACAGAGATTACAATAGAGCAGTTTGGTTGCCTCTTATCTTCTAAAACCATTTTTTCTGTCTGCTCTAGTAAACCCTACTTCTTAAATATAGGTTTTATGCTCAAAATAAGGAACTACTCAAAACGATACTTCAATTGAGTTCCGTTTGAGATTCTAACACGGCATGGCTCTCATGATGAGAGTCGTGTGAATTATAGCCACCATTTCAACACTAGGTATCCCCATCTCCCCTAAACCCTTTCCAAACTCCGGTAAAAATAGATTGTCAGCTAAGCTGTTGAACTACTTTTTTAGTTCCAAACAATTTTGACTTCTTTACCATCTTATTTTATCTTAAAGGCATTTTGTCTCAAAGTGTTTTTGTGTTAACGATATACTGTCATACTAATTTACCCAACAGCTCTGATGGTCGTTAGATCATACAATCGGACGGCCCTTGTTAACCCAACTAATAAATGAACCTTTTTATTTATTTGATAAACAGGTCATGTTCAACCCAACCTGGGCTGACCCACTGCCAGAAGGCTACTAAAGTAAATAATGTTTCTTTATATGTTGCACTATATATAACCAATCTACCATTAGGGTTTTTAAGGGTTCATGAAATAATATATAAATTAAAGTACTAAACTTTGTTAGTTCAGATGAATTCCTCCATATCAACACAAGAATCAAACCCCATCAACATTATAGTTTACTTCTTGAAAGCAATCTGAGAGTTGAACTATTGCCATCCACATATGAAACAAAACCTCCACCAATGTTAAAGATTTACTTTCTGAAAGTAATGTGAACTGGGAAATATTACCACGAAACCTCCAAGTCTGCCAGGGGAACCATCCAAGGTGACTGGTTTAACACTAGAACTATGGATAGGTAGGAATGCAGGTCAAAAGTCAACTTGGCCAATCGTTTACAGCCACTGTCTTTTCAATTTGAAAAAACTAAATACATATGCGGCTTATATTGGAAGCCTTGTCTTTTTTCCTTGTTTCTTTGTTGGTTTTTTCCCCTGTAGGTTGTAAGTTCCTCGTCTCTAAACAATACCAATCACAAATTCACTATGTTTACCTGTTTCCCGTTCTGTGAAACAGAGCAATAGTAACCAGACCCTTATCACCTGCCTTCTTTCTATTTCAGTGAAAACCACCCTCCTCTTTGTCTCTTTTGCCCAGCTGAATGCCTGGCTCATCCACATCATCTTCCTCTTTCATGCTTGTAGCAGCTCCTTGGTCATGAAGACCTGTGTAAATACTCAAATCATGAAATCTTTGCTGCCCCATGCATGTGTCCTAGCGTCCCAGCTGTTGAACAGGTCAGCAAGCTTTGACCATCAACTAAAGGGTTGGCGAATGGGTATTCTCCTCCCTATAAATTGAGAATGTGGGTGAGTTGGAAAAGAAGTGAACGTTGTGGAGAGGTTTTAGCTATTGTTGTTGTTAAAGCTTTGGAAGGAGGGTGTGGTATTAAGAGGCGTGCTGCTACCAGAGACAAGTCTCTAAAGGAAAGAGAGCTACATTTTCTCCTTCACTACGTAGATTCCAGAAGTTCTACTCTCTCACACATTCCCTCATCATACACCTCGTCATCTTCATTCACTACCCACCGGGACAGTTGAGATCTTGGCTTATGCCTTGAGGTCTCCAGTCATCTTCATTCACTCTCATCTTAACTATTGAGAACTCGCTTTGGCTTGAGGTCTCCGGTCATCCACTCCTCTAGAGACTGTATTCTCTTTCTAGAGATTTTGCTTGTCTCAAGAGTTGAGGTAGCTCAATCTTGGTGTTGTGAAAACACGCCAACCATTTTGAGCATACTCTTCATTCAAGCACTAATGAAAAGTTATGCTGCTAAAATTTTGATAAAACTAAGACATAGTGACCCCGGGCTTTAAGTAATGGCGAAGGCTTATTCGTCTCTACTGGAGAGTGCGACTCCATAGAGAGATAAGAGTTCTACCCGAACAAGATTGTATCCCAAAGTTAGCTTAGCCAAATCCCTTGCACATTACTAGGAGGCCTCGACTATCTTCAAGAAATGCAAAAACAGCACCTTCTCTGTCTCGGATGAATCCGCATTTAACTTCATAAAATTCAAAGTTTGAATATTTGTGAATAGTGAATGTGAATAGTGAAAATGAACAGTAAATATAAATAGTGAAAATGAACAGTAGACTGTGAATAATGCCTAGTGAATAGTGCGCGTGAATAGTGAGCAGTGCATGAAAGAGGAACAGTGCTTGATGAGCAGTGATAGTGCGTGGATGATGAATAGTGAACAGTAATATTTTTTAAAAAATTGTTTTAATTGATTCCCCATCCACAAAGGTCAACAAGTTCCACTGAATAAGATTTGTTCCATTTCTAGAGTTGAGAAGATTGAATTTGGTAAATCCTTGGACCTGAGTAATTCCATATATATTTATGGTCATATACTCACAAATGTTTCAACAACTATGAAAGAAACTCATACTTCATCAATTATTAATGTTGCCACACTTTGTTTTACCTGTGCAGAGATGGAAGGAGCTGTAATTTGTGAATGTTGATATAGACTAAGGATTAACCAATCACCGGCTCTTACAGTGTGTTCTTCTCTTAAGCAATGGCTCCATCAATGGCTTCCATTATGATCCTTAACAGCTGGTATGCAGACCCCATCTCTGTTTCCTCAAATTGAAATGTCAAGGAAGAAATACATGAGAAATATCTATAAAAAATTGCATGGGAAATACACTATCTGTGATGACAGTACCCCATTTTCTGACCATCCAACTTGTTTCTGCACCTCTCAAATAGATCATAACCCAAGGGCACATGGTTTACACAATCCTAGCCATCTAAATTAACAAAATTTTTTGCATGCTACATTTTCTCTTTGACTTAAAAAAATTTAGGTGCTGAATGGAAGCACTGCAAGATATAGGGGGCACTTTTTTCTTCTAATTGTGGACCATGTTTTGTGTTTCAATGCCTTCTGATGACTCCCACTTTGTGTTCATAATTTGTGTCATTTCATTTTTCACCATATTGTACTTTCATTATTTTTCTCTAAATACCAAATCAAACAGCTAAACAATGTTCTCTCAACCCTACTTGCAGCCCATTTTAGGAGCTTGAGCTGAAGTCCACAACTGAGGATATCTCAGGTTTTAGTTTTTCATCATATCAGTTACGATAAGATGTCTTGCATTACATGCCAGTATGCGGCACCCTAGCCTCTTTTAGTCATTTTAATCTTCTGTCTATGATTATTTTGGTTGTTGCTCCTCATTAAGATTTCAGAGTTCAGAAATGAGTTCCAAATAACAGATCTTCAAAAATAATGAAAGAAGTTGTATGACATAGAACTCAAATACCATAAAATATGGATTGTATTAGAATCATTGAGATCTACTTTCATTCGCATTGATCTTGAAAATGACTCCTACAATTGCTGACAATGTGATATGGGTTTTAAGGCTAATTCCATCATCTGTGTTCTATCGATGGGATCAATGGTCTCCTGATGGGATATGGCTTCACATAGTGCATGCATCCAGTGGCTGTGGTTGTCTTGAATTGATTTAAGCTGACCTATGCGAATGGCAACTATGAAAAATTTCTTTCTTAGTTTCATGGTAAAAAAAAGAAAGAAAGAAAGAAAGTTCAGCAACCAAAGGAGCCATTGATACTGTGGGACTAACACAAGTAGAGGATTTGAATGGGGAATGTTGTTCTGATGGCTGCTTAAACTGCTTAACCAGTTAAGGAGATTCTTTGCTGACAAGAAATGCTTCAATGAAGGTAAGGTGGCATGAAGGAGGTAGGTTTGGGAACACTCCCCTAAAAACAGCTAACCTCTGGCCCCTGATGGGGAGGACACATCAGTGCTGAAAAGTGATTTACATTTTTTCTTTTTTCTTTTTTTTTTTTTTTCTGGGGGGGGGGGGGGATTTATCACTTTTCAGTGCTGATGTGCCCGCCGTCAGGGGGTGGTGGTTAGCATTAGTTAAGGGGAGCTTTCCCAATCCTCTTTGGGCATGAAGATGGCCATTAAGAGAAGAGTAAGAGTATGATCAGACCTTCATAACTAAAGTTCCTTCTGCTTTTGCCCTGCCTGAATGGAGCATCACACGGGCAGCTTTGAATCCTTCAGGGGCCATTCCAGTTGAGATTCATTGATTTTTTTACTTTCATGGTGTAGTGTGCTTTAGTGGTAGGATTGTTGTAATTTTTCCCATAGAAGTTCAATGATCTGACTTTATGTTGTGTCTCATGGAAGTTCCTTCAAAGCATCAGCCAAAAGAAGAAGTCATTCCCACGTCCCAAGCTTTGAACTCCCAATCCTAGAGGAGCACTAGCACATAAGAATTGAACTTTCTGTCCAAAAAACTTACATATCCCTGACCAAAAACAAGAACTAACTGTGAAAGTGAAGGTACCTTTGGACTGTTTGGACTGTTCTTGGGTTTGGAGAAGAAAGGTGTTGAAATTGAGGGATTTGGAGGAACCACATATTATACCTATGATTGGGAATGGACAATCCACTAAGTTGTTTATTTATAGATGGCATTGTGATGGTGTTCTGATCAAGAAATTTGGTGATAGAATTCACTATGATTAGGGGCTGTACAGGTTATGTTATGTCTCTACTATCATGCAGAATGGTGAATGGAACCCAGGTCTGGCCAACTCACATCAATTGATGGAAGTTTGGGGCACTTTATACAATATGGAGAGATTGTTCATTTGGAGGAGGATGTAGTGTTGTGGACAGGAGAATCTAATGAGAAATTCTCAACCAAGTCAGCGTGGAGGGCTATCAGAGCTAGGGGGAATCCAGTTCTATGGTATGATGTTGTTTGGTTTCCAAACATCATACCCCGGCACAGTTTTGTGGTGTGGAGAGCAATGTCAAGAAGGCTTCCTACTGAAAGTCAACTTTGTAAGCTGAAGATCCTTCATACTTCATAGTGTTGCTACTGTTGGAATAACCACAAAACTTAATGAAAAATTCCTTGTCCTAAACTATTCTAGAGGGGGAGGGGCGTAATACTCCGCGTTATGCTTTAAGAGTAAAACTGTAATTTTGCCCATAACGGTAAAATTTATCATTTCACATATTCTAAACATACCATAGAGTGTTTTAGGAACTCTTTTGACCAAGTTTGAAGTATAGAACCCTAACTTGAACTTGAACCTATCAAACTTGAAGGTTATCTTGTTTGCGTATTTGAGTTAAATTCCCGGGCCCACCGACACTAATACTGAGTGAATTAGAGGTTGAGTCATACCTTTTTGGAAATTTATTTGAGTCTATTTTCCAACACAATAAATAGTTCGAAAAAAGAAGTTTTTTAGAGAGAGTTACATTTATTTTACCGAAAGGTGTCCGAGCAAGAAGAAAACCAAAATCAGGATCGGTCAGGGATGTTTTTGGACCAGTCTTACCACCCCACCCCACCCCACCCCATAAAAGCTCTCTGCTTGACTGGTCATAATGACCCAATGGCTGGTCCTAATGACCCATGATTGGTCTAGAGCGGAAAATGTTGAAAAAGTGTAAAAATTATGATTTTTGTCCTGTTTTCGACGTGACTTGTTTTGGTTGAACCCCCACACATGTGGGATCTCATCTTGGATGAATTATAACTCATCTAAACACTCAATTATGTCATTTAGAATAAAAAGAATAAATGTTATAGGAATTTAGAGAGATTAGGAGAGAATGAGAGAGCTTTTCCTCAATTTGGTAAGATTCACTCACAAACTTTGATAACTTGGTAGAATAGTTTTTTTTCTTCCCAAATCTAGTCTAGATAACCATAGATCTTAGTTTTCTATCATAAGTTTTGTTGATGCAAGGGCATCATTTATCAAATCCATGGGCAAAGGTGTAGAAGAAGCTCTAACAATCAAGGCTTGAAGACCAAGACTCAAGCCGGGCTCCAACACCCAAGAAGGTAAAGGTATGCATGTAGCTCC
>JAOXJP010235460.1:0-24020 GCA_025762735.1 Platanus orientalis | reverse complement strand
GTATTTATATAAAAAAGATGAAAAAATTATATAAAAAAAGAGGAAAAAGAATAAGGAAGAAAAAAATGAGGAGGATCATACCTCTAGGATGTTGCACTTGTGAATGATTGTTCTTCCTTTAGTTCAGCAGTAGGTTCTGACATGTCATTCCTAATGCTAGAATTGAATAGACGACAATAGAGATGATGACACATCTAGGAGAGAGAGAGAGAGAAAGAGAAAGAGAGCTTATTGGGGATTTTTCTCCTCCTCAAAGAGAGATGGGTGGTCTCCTATTTATAGGATTTTAGTAGGCTTTTACCTAAAGAAAGGGGGGTGCATGGGAGAATGTGTTGGGACTAAAAGGGGAATGATTAGAAGATTGAAATAAGGTGGTTAGGTAGTTTTAGGAAGAGAGAATTGGTGAGCCAAAATTAGTATGATCTTTGCCTAAGTGTCGACATGTCAACTAAAAATGAAAGAATGAGTGATTAGGAATCTAAAAGTTGAATGAGAGTGTGCCTAAATGTGCTCGACACATGTGGACTTTCATTTAAAGAAAGAAGAGTGAATAGGGGAGTGTGTTGGATCAAAAGATAAATGATTGAAGGATTGAAGTGAGGTGGCTAGGTAGTTTTAGAAAAAAGAGTTGGTGAGACAAAATTGACACCATCTTTGCCTAAGTAACAATGACATGTCAATTAAAAATGGAATGATGAATGATAAAGAATCCAAAAGTGGAATAAAAGTGTGTCTAAGTGTACTTGACACATGTAAGGCATGTGACGTGGACCAAAAAAAGTAATGTGACGTGGATTTAAGTGTGTTGGACTCATACCAAGTATGTGATTTACCAACCTAAGATGTTTGTATATAGGTTTGAACTTAAACTAAAATAGGGCGTGTTTGGACACATGTGTTAGGTTAGGTTAAAGAAGCACTTGGTCACAGGTTTTGGTTATGCGGGTTATGCTCACATAAAAAATGATGAAGGATTAAGGAAGTGGCAACACATGTCAAGGAAAGTAGGATTTATATTTGACGTGTCACAATGCATTGTAATATGGTGTCCCCACATGGAATCTTATTGTCTAAATACGAAAATTTTGAGAAATTATGTATCCTGATTAAATAGATGGCACTAATCGTCATGATGGAGTCCAATTTTTTTATTTGAGGCTCTAAAGTACTTGATCCAACATCGCAAATTAATACGGTGTGATGGAAGGCTTAGGAATAAGCTTTGAACGTCGTTTCTAGTACCCCAGGGTTTTAAGGCATGTTGAATCCATTTGCATTGCCTGATTAACCATCCGATGTGAATCATGCTTAAATTTTGAAAGATTCTAAATCAAAGGTCAAGATTCACTAAAACTTGATTTATCATATTTGGACAATTGAACGCTCTATCCTAAGGTTTTGGGACATTCTGAGCACATATGTGATGTCATATTAAGCATCCAAATTTTCTTTTGATCAGAATTTGAAAGATTTCACATTAAGAGCCGAGATTTGACGAAATATACTACGATGGAATTTGTTGATCAAACACTCCATTTTTGAGTTTTGAAATACTCTAGACACATGCATCCATGACATCTGATTGACCATCTAATGCTTGTACGATGAAATTTAGTGGTTCACTTTTAATGAGGGGTAAAATTATAATTTCTAATGTAGATGTGACCAAACTTGGGACAACTTTTTCAGAAAGTTGTGAAATTAGGAGAGAGGATAAGAAGATGAATAAAGTGAGTCCAACAAAGATCTCAAAAAAATTAAGAGTTTATAGTGTCAAATTAGGAAATAATAAGAATGACCTAAAAATGAGAGGTCATATAACCACATTGGTTTCTTAGGATGCCTAAGGTCAATTCTGGAGAGGTAGTACTTCTCATTGAAAGAAACCTCCGGACCTTGGGCAAAAATTAAGTACTAACAACCGTGGATTCAATTGTTGGAATATTGTTCATCCCAAGAATTTCAAGTCATTTCTCATGTGAAAGTAGCAAATCAAATAATTGTTGAAAAGTGAGAAGACCATTAGGGAGATTAGTAACCTTGGTAAGAAACTTTCACAATCTGGAGTTAAACCATGATTGTATTGAGAACTAGATCATCATTTGACAAAGGACGTTGAATAGCTGCCCAATTGATAAGAAATTGATTTAGTTTTATTCAAATATTCTAGCATGGAAATACCTCCTTTACTAACATTTTGAAGTTGTTGTTTGAGATGATAAATTCGAGGCTGAGATTGAGACGAATAAACATGTTCAAGAGTTGTCCAAGCTTAGTGGTAACACCAACAAGTTGTCTAAGCATTGATTCAATGAACTCAACCAGTGTAAAAAAAGAGCCATCAACAAACTTAAATAAATCTTAACTGTGAAGGGGCGGTAAAATTTCCATTTTCCATAGTAAGTAATAGTCTTGATTAAGTTTAATTGAAAGCATGTTGATAAGTGTATTGAAGTTAATAGAGATTACCTCAAAATAAACATGTTGCAGCCTGAGCCGTGAAGGCGACGATTGTAAACAACCCTGTTTTAATTGAAGTGCAACTTTTTGAAAGAATGAAGCAATAAAATGAAGAAATAGAGACGTACGCTTAAGGGCTTGTTTAATGGCCTCGCTGAAAAATCAAGGTTCAAGAAATGACCAAGTGATTGCCGAAAGCAAAGGCTATATTATTTTCTAACAGAAGCACTAGCACCAAGACATGGCGATGGGTTGTTCGCAAGACATGGGATTCGAAACCATTTGCTACGCTTTAGCTGTTATTGTGTAATGCAAGTCACTAACTCCCGCAACGAATAACTCAAAACTCAGTTCTACAAGAACGCTAGACCCGAGACCCTGATGATGGGTCAAGTTAATAAAGACACGAGAGGCAAAAGCGAGAGAATGTTGGGGTGTCCTTTGCGTTGAATAACTATAAGCAGGAGCCGTGAAATTACCTTCCCTTCCGATTTTTATTTCTTAGGGTTAAAAAAAAACACTGTTGAATAGCCGCAGTGCTCAGATACCATTTAATGATTTTGGACAACAGGTTAAACCTCTCTCTCTCTCTCTCTATATATATATATATACTCTCTCTCTCTCTCTATATATATATATATATATATAAACAGCTTGTTCAATGATGATAAAGTGTATGTAGTGTTTACGGTGAATTATGAGCTAACACATAGTATTTGGGGTTAAAAAAAGTGTTCAGGTGTAAAAAAGAGACCATATTAAAAACACATCATGTATCAATCAATGGCACACCTACATAAGCCTGTGTCAATACAAACAAAAGGAAAGAGAATAGGAAGAAGGAAAGTGAGTGAAGGGCTCGAGGAGTTACAATGCTCTCTACCAAGAAAGCATGATCAACAGGCTTTGCTTGCGAGTTAGTCTTCCCAACCAGTTCCCTTTTGCAAAACCCTAATCTGGTTTGCAAGTTCAGGTTGAGCGATTCACATTTAATCAAAAGGGGATTCTCCTTTCTCTGCTCGGGGAAAACATGAAAGATGTGTTCGATTCAAGGTTGGGTATGATGGAACAGAGGACCAGAAGCAGTGGTCGAGTTCACAGAGGAGATGGTGGGTCTAATAACTCAGGAAGGCGTCCTTAGAATTGTGGAACGAAATGTTCCACCTAAAGATCCAACCTTTCCCCATAATGTGGTACTTTATCTATTCTCATCAAAACCTTTTAATGAACCAATTTTTGCGAAGGTGTTAAAGGAATTCTGGGATCTTGATAAAGGAGTATGGGTGGAAACCATGGGGAAAATTTTGTTTCTTGCTAGTTTCCATAATACAAAGGATTACCAAAAGGTGAAGACAAAAGGCCTATGGCTGTTTCACAACCAGTTGGTTCTCATTAGGGGTGGCAACGAACCGAGTTGAGCCAAGCTTTGCCCAAATCAACTTAGGCTCGGCTCAGACTTGTCACGAACTCAGCTCAAGCTTGTTTAGGCTGGCATAGGTTTTAAAAAAAAAAAAAAAACTCACAAAGAAGGTACCTTCTATGGTCCGTCCTTCTCAAAATTTAAAAAAAGAAAGGCATTAAGTTCAAAATACATCACTTATCACTTTATGGTACAGTCACCAAACTTTTTTTAAATGCTTGTTTAAAAAATTAATCAATTCCTTTTTACAATTTTATAAAACACAATAATTATAATGTATAACAAATATTGTTTTATCAAAAAAAAAAAAAAAGTTTCAGGACAAAAGTGAGTTTGACCAGTGACATGCTCAGAGAGTACAGTTTATTTTTAAAAATTTTTATCTATCAATAAGTATCTATACTTGAAGTGACGCTTTTAAAAATCATCACGTTAGGGTGATCGATTTGATTACAAAAACTTGTTATATGTTACGTAATACCAACTCAAGTATATTTAATGTGTATAAAATTTATATCTCTTAAGGAGCTAGGCTAAAAGCTGAGCTTTTAGCCTATTTCAGCTTGGCTCAAGCTCTTTAAACTAAACGAGTTCAATTAGGGGCTCAAGCTCGGTTCTTAACGAGCCAAGCTAGCTCGGCTTATTGCCAGCCCTTGTTCTCATGGCCAACTAGGACTCTCACCAATCCATCAAAAGACTTCTCTCTATGGTGGAGTTCTAGGTCCATTTTTCAAATCCCCCGAAGAGGTTTCATATGGAAGAATATGCCAAATAATTGGTGAATCTAGTGGGGAATTTTGTTAGCATGGATGAAGACAATCTAATCAAACAAGATGGACCATTGATGTGGGTACGAGTATGCTTGGATATAGAACAATCGCTCATGGCTCGTATCGGGCTAGAACAGGATGAGTGGCCAAATGAATAGGTCTTAGTCCAATATGAATCCCTTCCCATTTTTGTTTTTATTGTAGAAGGATCAACCATGCCATGAAAGAATGTAATCTGGTGAAAAGACAAAAGCTTATTGAAGGAGAAAGTGCAACCATCCTTCGTAACTACGACTGGACCTTGTGTGCAGGGTATTAGAGGCCACAAAAAAGGGCGGTCTAGGATGAGGACCCTACTCCCAAACCAAACAATAATCTGCTTATGCCAAGGCAATGCCCGCTTCCACAACAACCCAAACCATTGAAGGTAGATTCTAAAGGAAAGAAGAACAACATGCATAGTGACCTTACGGGGCAGGCAATACAGGGCAGCGAGATTACACATGAGAGTATTTCAACAAGGACAGTGAAGGCCCATATCGCAAGTTCTTCCTCTCAATAGAAGGGTGGGGTGAGTTGGGAGTTAACACCTTGGCCAGTGGAATTACCAGTGGTAGTCTTTGATCATGGCAAGGGCAAAGCAGTGATATCTTCTCAGAGTCAAGGGGAAGTCTTGAACCAGGTCCAAAAAGGGGATGGGGAGGTGATAGATAAATCCTCCAACAAACTGGTTGACTTACCGATTAATTTACAATACTTATAAGAAGAACAAATATCCATTACTCAATGCATTTAGGTGGGTGTGGCAATGCCAACTTTGACCGAAGAGTTAGCTGGAATGTAGGAAGATCCTCAGGTGGTTTAGGAATGTTTGGAGACCCTAATGCAAACCCAACTGTTTCAACATTTTTCAGGTGTTGAAGAGTTCCATCAACAACCATTGGCCAACATGCAGACACAACAAGATCTACATTTTCTGAGTGACCAAATGATGCAACATTTTGAGATAATGGGGCAAACCATAGTTGGTGACTTTGACTCCAAAGGGTGACCGAAATGCATTCCTCATCTTTTAAACGAGCATATCAACGATTGAAGGTAAAACAAAGTGAAGGGGTAGAATTGATGGGCGGTGGCCGAAAAAACCCTAAATCCCATGCAAGGAGTGGATTGAGGTTGACAGAAGGTAGTAAGGATCACAGTACTTTGGAGGATCATCATCAGAAAGAGAAAACATGAGGCTATAGATATGTACAGATTCCTGAACCGATTACAGATCAATTCTGAACCCATCTAGGTAATCTATTGTTTATTTTTTTGGCTCTAACAAGTTATATTTGAACCATCCCACCTCTCTTAATAAGGATGATTTACATACGGAGTTTCTTTCTCTGGAGTTGGAAGTCTATATTTAAAAACCAGCTACACGAAAAGAGAAAACATTGAAAGAAGGTGATTAGACCATCTTCTAGTAAAGTAGAACCACCTCCATAATTTGTATTATCCAAGGGGAGTGTTTCAATTAAAATAATTTTTCCATATACTGAATTCCCTGAGATCCAAATAACCAACATAGAACGTGTGGTTGTCTTGGAACAACCGCGCAAAACAAAATGAGACTTATGGCTTAGAACTATCAAGGGTGTGGGAACCCCTTGGTAGTTGGAAAAATCCGGGAGTGTGTTCGCTCCAAAAACCCACAATTTATTTTTCTTCAAGAAACTAAAGGTTCTGTTACTTTTACAAAGTATGAATTAAAGTTGGGGAAACAATGTGACTATGATAGAGTGGATTCTAGAGGGGCCTCTGGTGGCCTTCTTTGCAGATGGAAAAAAAATGTAGAAGTGGTCACTTTGACCAAATTTATTCATTTCATATTTATGAAAATTACTGACTCATCTGAAAGGAGTAGCTAGATGTGTGGATGTGTCTATGGGGAACCTGCCTCTAATTTAAGATGTGAAGCATGGGACTACTAGATTCAAACAATCAAGAAAATTTAATGGCCAATAGTATGCATGGGTGATTGAAATTTCTTATGGGATGCCAATGATAAGAAAGGTTGCACTTTCCCATCTAAAACAGACCTGAGACTAGAGCCAAAATTTTAAATGAAGCAAATCTATGTGACATAGGGTACTGGGGCCAACCCCTTCACCTAGTCGAATGGACAATATGGTAGGAATAATGTTAAAGTAAGGTTGGATCATGTGGCAATGAACGGGCTCTGACAACTTAAGTATCCAGATGCTTATGTGGAAAACATGTCAATGGTGGGTTCGAATCACCTTCTTATAATGCTCCATCTCCATCCTAATAGTAATGGGTCTAGAAGACAACCTTTTCGATTTGAATGGTTATGAAAAAAGCTACGAGGAAAGTACCTAACTTGTGCAAATTGTTTGGGAAGGAATTAATGACCACCATCAGGATCACATCAAAGCAAAACTTACTAAATTAGCATTTATCTTACGGAATTGGAATCATTAGTTGGTGGGACAGTTACAAAGGCAAATAGAGGAGACAAAAGAAAGCATAAAAAAAGCCATGATAGGGCTAAAAATAGAGGATAACTCGAGATATTTGTATAGGTTACAAAAGCAAATGGATTCCGTCCTTATAAATGAGGAAATGTTATGGGCCCAAAAAATGAGAAATTAATGGCTTTTTAGTGGTGATAGAAATACTAAGTTTTTTCATTTATCCACCATCACAAGAAGAGAAAAGACTATAATCAATTTAATTAAAAATACAAGGGGTCAAAGAATTGAGGATGAGAAGGGTATCAATGATATCTTGAGAAGTTATTTCCAACGACTATACAATTTTTCCTATCCAAAGAATGGGGTAATGGATAGAATAGTGGGTTGTATAACTGCAAGACTTTTTTAGGAGGATGAGAGACTACTGGAGAGTCCTTTTGTGGGTATAGAGATCATCGATGCATTATTCAATATGGGCAAACTAAAGGCCCCAAGGCTTGATGAGTATCCGACTAGATTTTTTTTTAAATATTGGGATATAGTAGGTCCAAGTGTGAGCCAATACACTTTAGACATATTGGAAGGCAAAAAGGATATCAAGGAAATTAACCATATTTTTATATTTTTAATTCCAAAACAGTTCCACTTAGAAGAACTAGGTCACTTTAGACCAATAAGCTTATGCAATGTTATTTATAAGGTGGTGACTAAGGTGTTGGCAAATCGTTTAAAGGAGTTCATTCCAAATCTCATCTCTCACAACCAATCAGCATTCATGAAATTCAGGAAGATTGATTTCAAATAACATTCTTATTACTCATGAACTCCTTCATCACATGTGTACGAACAAGACTAGAGCTCAGCTTATGGCCCTCAAGATGGACTTAAGTAAAGCTTATGATCGTGTTGAATGTAATTGCTTGATTAAGTGAAGGAAAAGATAGGGTTTAATAGTCAATGGAGACCGCTCATTTTCCACTACATATCAACTACCCCATTTCAAATGTTAGTTAATGGACAACTAGGATGTAGGTTTATAGCAGGGAGGGGATTAAGATAGGGAGATCCACTATCTCCCTATCTATTTTTGTTGTGTGTAAAAGGATTGTCAGCCAGATTTTTAAAGGTTAAATCAGAATTAGAAAACATAGTCCTACTATATCTCATGTGCTCTTTGCTGATGATTGCTATGTATTTTGTAGAGCTCACAGTTCGAATGAGATAGCCATTTGGGAATGCTTATCAAATTTTTAAGCAGCATCTGGTCTGTGCGTAAATCTATCAAAATCAGATATGATCTTTTGCTGCAACACCCCATACCCTGTAAGAGAGAAGCTTATGCAAATAATGAGAATGAGGGAGGCGAGTCATCCAATAAAGAATCTAGGCCTTCCATCCATCATTAGGAGGAATAAAGTCAATCTTTTCTCTTTTATTGAATCCAAAGTAAGAAATAAAATTCAAAACTGGAAGGCTCAGTTCCTGACTCAAGTAGGTAAGGAAATCCTTCTAAAAGTGGTTGTTAGTTTACTTCCTACCTATGCTACATCTTGTTTTTTGATTCCTAAAGAAATATGTCAAATCATTGATAAATATCAGAGAAGGTTCTAGTGGGGTCAAAAATAGCAGGAGAACAGGTTAAATTGGATCAGTTGAAGCATTTTAAGAACCACCAAATCTCAGGAGGAAATGGGGTTTGGGGTTTAGAGATCTTCACTATGCCAATCTAGCCTTACTAGCCAAATAGGGTTGGAGGTTAATCTCTAATCCTAATTCCCTATGGACTAGATTGTTGAAATCCATCTATTTTCCAAATCAACATTTCCTAAGGTTCACAAAAAAACAGTCAAGTTCATGGGGATCAAAGAGTCTCTTGTATGGTAGAGACATTATTCTCGAAGGGTGTTTATGGTCAATAGGTGATGGTAGTAACATAGAAATGTGGAAGGAGCCTTGGTTAAAAGATATCCTAAGCAGGAAACTGTCAAGTTCCCCTCCAGCTGATTGCCAAATTGTGAAGGTCCATCAACTGATTAACCGAGACACAAATTCATGGGACTTAACCCCAATTAATAACTCAATTAACCAAAATGAGAGGTAGGACATTCTCAATACTCCATTAATCATCTCCTACATGATGATCACATAATATGATTACATGATCCCCGAGGCCAACTAACGGTTAAGTTAGCATATGCTCTTACTTCCTCTCGACACCATATATCATGAATGTCTACATCCAAGTCAATGTGGAAAACAATATGGGCCTTGGCTATTCCTAGAAAGGTTCAACATTTGCTATGTAGAGCATGTCATGAAGCCCTTGCTGTGTGCAATGGCCTCTATCAAAGGATTCCAACTTTATCCCCTATTTGTTAGTAATGTCAAACAACCCAAGAATTTGTATACCATTGTCTTGTGGCCTATCCAATTGCTACATCGATTTGGACCATACGTTTACCTGAAGTTAATTCACTTTGTCATCCTCACATTTTATTTGTTGAGTGGTTTATGGCTCTCATATCAGTTGGTTGATTGGAGAAAGAGGAAAAAAGGCTATTAATCTGGAACATATCCCTACTGCATTGGTTTATTTGGATCCACAGAAACTCAATTATTTTTAATCATAGTCAATCTAACCCTTATAAAGTGAAACTATCTTTTTCTCTACTATGCAGGGAGTTGGATGGAAACTAGGAAAAAACTAAAAAACATCAAGAATCTTTTTTGACCCATAATGGGGTTTTTGTAAGTCCGAAGACTTGTTTTGATCAGGTCCAGATCAATGTAGATGCAACATTGCCTTTAGACCATTTAGGGGCTATTGATGGAGCAGTGGCAATTGATTACTAAGGGAGATGGTTGGGTGCAGTCTTTAAAAGAGAGAGATGGAAAAGCCACAGGAAGCTGAAATGGAGGCAGTTTTGTTGGGCCTGCAGTTGGCAAAGCAAGTTCATGTGTCTAAGATTATTCTCCTATCAGACTCCTTAATATAATCAAAACTCTTCATGACTCTTTTGTTTCTTGCCCTTGGTATCTTTGGAACTTTTTTTTTTTTTGAATGTAAGCAAGTGATGAGGTCCTTTATGTTTGTAGACATAATGCATGTAACTAGGAACCTCAAAAGTTAGGCCCATAGAATGGCCAATAAAGGTCTTTCTAGCTCTCATGTCAACTTAGATTGTCCTAGGTGGTTCTTAAGGGGCAAAAGGTTGCGATTTTCCCTCTCTAGCTAATGGAATATTTTCTTCACCAAAAAAAAAAAAAAAACACAATCACACACACACACACACACACACACACACACACATATATATATATATATATGTAAGGTGATACAGTGTAACACTACTTATCTAATCTAAAGTATGATACATATCATTCTATAAAAACGCCTATGTGGAAGGCAAATCCTATGCAACAAGCTTAAAATACATTAATTGAAAACTGTTGTAAAAAATGGACATTTATACAAAAATATATAAATAAAAATTGAAATGTCAATCTTGTGAGAGAGTTTTAATACATGTGTCACATTGTAAACTTAAAATGAGCCCCCTCTTAGCTACATGTCCTGTTTTGATGGCAGTTTCCATTTAATGTTTTTTAAGCGTGTTGTTGAGAATTTGTTTTCATAGATTGCCGCGTGGTGTAAACCAATATACACCTTGGTTGAACAATTTTTCTAGTAAATCCCACCCCTTTTAAGTAGAAAAAGAAGCACAATAAAAGATTACTTCAACAAATAAATGAGAAATAACCATGTCTATCATCAACTTCAGAGAATAGTGGGATCCATTAATTAAGAGAACATTTGGAAAAATAAAAGAGCTTCCCTTGTTTGGCCACCTTCGACTAAACAATATAAATCCAATACAATGGAAGCCGATGTTGAACACTAGAACTGAACCCACACCTAAACATCAGGACTCCCAAACATTTAATCTAACTACAGATACCAACCCATGAAAACAAATTCATAGATATAACCGAGAAAACCCCAACCCTTAAGAACCTAACTCGGGGAGTCTTTATTAAGGAAACCTACCGAGGCTTCAAAGTTATAACACCCAAGAATGATGTGATTGTGATAGCAACATGAAGGATAGTGAAGCTACCTAAGAAAGGTTCTGTTGTTCAACAACCCTTCGACATCGAGGCTTGTAAAGGAGCTAGAGAAGAATTCCCAAGGGGTGTCATATCAGGTCATCACTCCCTCCTAATGCCCGAAACCCTGAAATCCCTCAGATGATTTTCGGGGTGTGTCCCGGGTCTCAAGTAATTAAGCACAAAGAAAAGGAAGTCACCCCACAACCAATTGTTCAGCACCAAAGATCATAGAGGATCTCGGTTGTGTAGAGAAAATAGGAGTTGAAAAACAGAGTTTGTGAGCTCAATGAATACTATAGCTCACATTCTATATTTCTAAAGAGATAAGAACAATCCATAAGTTGTTACAAAAAGAATATTTTCTACAATTAACCTAACAAATTGAGAAGAGACAAAATAATAGAAAACCACTACGCTAACAGATTGAAACAGAAAGACTAGATTTGCATCAAATGTACCACATCAAATCTTGAAAGTTACCATTATCGATACTAGAAGATCCGGGCATAATTTTACCTGATATGAATTTATTCGAATCTATAAATAGAGAAAACATTCATCTCAATAGGTATGAAAAAAATAACCTTAGCAAGAGTTCTATACTATTCTTAATCTGACTTGATTGTCGGAGAGCTTGAGACCGACACTCCACCAGTGTCATAATTCTTTTGTTTTATCTTACAAGAGCTATTTCGCCGGAAATCTTGGCCAATTATGCATCTATTTGAGTAGTACCGAGACAGTCATAAATCTAATATCATCATAAATATAATATAAATGCATATCCAAGTTCTTAAAAAAGAAAAAAGAAAGTATGAACCCCATTATTTGAATTTACACATCTCTCATCAGTTTTATTATCTATAGAACCTAAACCGAAAATTTTCCTCTCTCTCTCTCACACACACACACATTATCAAAATCCATTCACTAAATCATAAAATTTAACATAGATAAACAAAAAGAAGTGGAAAAGAACAAAAAGAGGTAAGGAAAATGTGGAGCTGGTGAAGGGATCATATAATTCAATACAATCAATCAATTGGGAGGAGAAGGGCAAACAGTTGGAGATCGAACCAGGCGTTTCTGCTTTGAGGAACAGAGAGCTGAGAATGTCAGCTTTAGAATGCCGATGAGAATCCGACCCCTCTTTGGAACCAAACGAGGTGCTGCACCTACGCCGCTGGTGGGAGTGTTGGTGAGTACGGGACTCCTCCACTGTGGTCCATCTGGGGTAGTCTGAGTTGGTGCCGCCATGGTGATGGAGAAATTGGATTGCGTACAGGTGCTAAGACAAAACTACGCAAATTATGACAAACATAAAGAATGAATTATTTGGAAACGACTTCTTCAAACCCCAAATATGCGTTGGAAGACGAGCCAAAACACACACACTCTCTCTCATCTTCAAAACCCAAATACTTCATCTATGACGTATTAAGATGTACGTACAAACTATAAAATATTCAGGGGGTTCCCACCAACCTCTTAACATAAAGCCACCCCCGCTAGCGTAGTAGTTACACTGTAACTGTATTTTCTTATATACGGTTGCTAGCAGGAGAAGATCCTGATTGTTTTTATTGTGTGAGGTCAAAGGTTTTGCACCACTTTCCTTTTTTTTTTTCTTTTATCTTTTTTTTTAACCGATCCTCGTTTAAAAAGATGGTGCAAGAGTTATTAACCGTTTGATTCAGGGAGGATAAAAACCGAAGGGCTGAACTCTAGGTCTCATGTTTTAAGAATGAGTCTGGGCTCATTGCAACAATTTCATTTTACTGGTTTTCAAGGATACAAGGCTGAAATCAAGCTACTTAAACATTAAAGTCAAATCTTATTGAGTGAGGACTGATATCTCTCAGCATTGGAGTGAGGAAGTACAATTTGCTAAATCATGATAATATGTTATTTATTTTTGGGGCGTCTAGTAACCGAAATAATGTTCTCTTCTGGATGTACCTTCACCTTCACAGGGGATGTGGCACCACGCAAAAGGTCCTGTGAAGGGGTGAACAATACATCCTGGACAGAACATTATTCCTCGTCTGGTAAAGGATGACGCGTCCATAGGAGCAATTTGAGGGAGAATGCCCTAATTATTGTTGTAGGACCATTTGAAAGGCATGAACCTACAACCTCTCTCTTACTCAGCTAATGCCTCTACACTGGAGTTGCCCTAATAATTTATTGACTTCACAATAAGACAGTCCAGGGGTTGCCTTGGTTTTACTTGCTACCCAAGATAGCTGTTACATGAGCAGTGGTCCCTATTTGGGACGTCAAATTCTGGACAAAACGTTTGCTCCTTTGGAAATATGACTTTGTATATTTAAATACAATGGGCAACTAAAAAAATGGCAAAGATACGTGACTTTTTTTTGAATATATACAGTACGCATATACTATGAGTTCAAATTATGGCATGTTTTGGTCCTAAATTTTTATTGTGCTTTGAATTAAATATGAACATATTTTCATTTTACTTTTTTAGTTACAAAAATCAAATTATACTCAAAAGTATTCCTATGCAATCATTTTGTCATACTCCTATTATGCAGCATTCTCCTTGTTTCTTTGAGTTTACTGAACTTGACCAATTTCCTATAACAAATCCAGTTCTGCAGCTTAAGTGTGGCATTGTATGGCACCGTCTTTAATTCGACATGTAGCCCCCTAAAAAAAAAGTTAAAACATCATCCACTAAGTGAATCTCCTACCAAATTTGATTTATTTCGGTGCAGGTCCTACTGCATACTCTCGCTGGACAATACTACACTCTAAGCTGCAGAAGAGGATTTGCACTCCAAAATTTTCTTTTGGCTTTTATCAGTTTATCTTAAAAAGCAAAAAAGAACAACTGACTATTTATTCTAGTGGTTGAGGATTTTTTTTCTTTTTTTAAACACTTGGGCGGTGGTCAATCTAAACCTTCCTCGAAACATGTACTTATTTGATCTTTGACATGGTCCTCTGTTTCCTACCTTTTTCTTTTCGAAAAAGGGCTTTTGTTGTTGACCACGTTGTGGGGGCCAATTCGGCAAAGGACTCATGTCTCCAGAGTGCGACACCCCTTAGGCAAGATAAAGAGGGTGGATTGTATCCATTCTTCTTATCTAACGCTCCTCTCTGCATCTTGTTAGGGGGCAGGCACATCAGCACCAACAATTGATATGTTCCTTCTCAAAAAGTAAAAATCATTTCTCAGTGCTGATGTGGCCGCCCCCGAGAAAGGACGGAGGGGAGCGTTTAGTTAAGAGGAGCGGATACAATCTACCCTCAGACACAAGGGTTGGGGTCATATTTTTGGGTGTAATGGGACATCCAAAAAGTACATGAATCCCACCCTTTATGAGTCTTGTCTTACAGGGTGTCGCACCAAAGGAGCGTCTAGGGAGATATCTGTTAACTTAAGCTTGCTTGTGCCTTATTTATTAAATAGAGAAAACTTAAAGTAATGACAAACAAAGAAAGGATAGTGTCGGGGATGGTTGAGGGGGAGAGCAAAAGCTCTTGTCGCTGAATTGGAGTGTGTAAGCTTTTGTCGCTTGGAGCCTTTCTTCGTATACAAAAGAACCTAGCGTTTCATTTCGAATTAGTCTGATTGGCTTAAAACTTCGTAAAACTTGAAGGGTTATAAGATTCTCCTCCCACAAAAATTAGAGATATTATTTATTTTGGGAATGTTTCTCGCCTTTACCCCAAAATCTGCACCCAGTATTAGATGTGGGGTTCTACTTTTCATTCACTTTAGTTATCTAATACACATTAAAATACAAGAAAACCATTCAGCAAAAACCACCTTAAGAACATATTTTTTGTTAAAACCATCAAATATGGAAGAAATCCATTTCTTATAAAAATAATCGGATGAATTGTGACTGTTTTATACTTTGTTGTTTTTAATTGTTGTAATCATAAGATGCATTGAAATAAAAATATGACTTTTCCATATTTTACGCTGATCTTTTCCGAAAGTGGATTTTTAGTCTTTTCCTGCTCTGAACAATTACATCTCACCAGGCATGAAAAGTATGGCAAAAGATGGAAAACCATACACTTTTTTCAGGGCGATCGGAACCTTTGCCTCTGAGCAGATACAGCCTTAGGCTTTCCCTTCCCCGTTCCCCAAATTTAATATTTAAGTTTTTCATATTTTTAATTAAACTTGTGCTAAGTCCACGTCAATTCAAACCTAAATCTCCTTCTAAGATTTAGAAAACCAGTCCATCTGATCTCCATTCTTAGAAACATATGCTTTAAATTCACATGAATCATTCCTAATGGCAACTCAAAAAAAAAAAAAAAAACCAGACAAAACATTATGGATTATCTACATTTGAAATTGAGAGAACTCCCAAATTCTGGGGCAGACAAGCGAACAGGCCTGATAATAAGGGCTGATTTGGAAAATTTATTGGATAAGGTGGGTGTTTAGGAAAGTTCACAAAAGATGAGCATTCATATCCACTTACCAAAATACCCTTGCTGGCTTCACGTCGCATGCTGATTTATTTCAAGCTGCACAAAATGGGGGCTTTCTCTAGCTCCACGACGTGACGAGGGCTACAGGCTAAAACTTTGCTAAAACGTAGAGATCTTTTAGTCCTCTGCAGCATTTAGTGCATTGAGATTTTATGTGTAAAGGGTGATCAGCCTGGTGGGACAATCAGGAGGGGGAATCAAAAACCTCCAAAAATTGAATTGATTCCACCCCAGAGTGTCCCATCAGGGGGCGTGGCGCACACGATTTCATCCCCTAGGAAAAATTACAGATGGATGTCATGACATGATTGATACACTCAATAGCCTCACCTGCCTACGACGACTTGGTAAGGCTGTACATTAGGCTGGGCTTGTCCGAATCCCCCATCTGTTTTCCCATAATTTGAGCTGGTATGTCCAAATTAATTTTGGTTTAGGAATTATATGGCATATGATCAGCTGTAGCAAAATTTTTCTGTAGTTTTTTGTAGCATGAACAAAAGCAAGTTTTTTTTGGTTTTTGACATGGGGTTTGACTTTTAACATGGGTTTTTGTTTTTTGTGATTATTTTACTCATGCTACAAAATGCTACAGAAAATTTTGGTACAGCTGATTATTCGCCATAATATATTTGCCAAGTTTAGTCCGGCCTCAGCTCATTCCAAAGCCCATCCTAGCCTGGACCCCAAAGAACATTAATCATAAAAGTGGCCTGGCCTGAACTTAGCTCAAACTCAGTCTGCACTCGGTCTAAAATCAGCTTGAACTCATTCATAGGCTAGCCAAAACTTGGCCTGAACTCAGCCTATGGGTCATTAAAGTTTGGAATATTATGAACTATGCCTGAAGTCCTCTTTCAAATTGGGTAGAGTTTGGGCTGAGTTCAGGCTCAATTTGAGTATGGACCCGACTTATAGTCCCACGACTAGGAATGTAAATGAGCCAGATTCAATGCAGATGTTAGTATATCCGAATTTGGCTCATTTATAATCGGATATTTATTAAACGAACGGATATTTAATCGAATCAGATACATATAGATTCATATTCGTATCCATTAAGTTAGTTGAATAATAGATACGAATACGGATATATCCAATTAAACAAATTCATTTAGATTAACATATTTGTATCTGTTAGCTTAGGATTAATGTTAAAAGTGATGCAACATATCCTACAATAGTATTTAAAAAGTAAAATAACTTACAATATTATCTAATATGACAATTAATTTAAATCAGTTATTGGGTATTTTACATATATACATACATACATGTATATCCATATTTGCTTAATTTATAATTGGATATAAATGAACCAGATACAAATTTGTTAACCTAACTTAATGAATTTGTTTAATCGGATATATCATTTAACAATTAATTTAGTCGAACGGATGTATATATATCCGTATTTGGTTCATTTATAATCGGATATTTTTTAAACAAACGGATACATGTATATCCGTATTTGCTTTAAATGAATACTAAAATGAAATAATCGGATACTTGCATCCATACTCATGACTTGGATGAAGTGCTCAAGTCATTTATAAATGCATGGGTAACTTGTGCTCTTGGGTGCTTACTCTATTGATCTATATACGCAGTTAATGGTTTTTGGAGTTCACCTCCATATGCAGTTAATGGTTTTTGGATTGTCAAATTTGCTTGTAACACGATACTTCCTTCTTAGGAGGAGTGGTCAAAATGCCCTTTCTCTTGTCTTTGTTGAGATTGAAAGTTAAGGATGAGGAACTTAGTATCCCTACCTCCCTTGCTTGTCCGGTGTTATTGATACCGTGAGTCATGTTCACAATTTAGGATGTTGCATCTTTATTTTTGCCTTTGGACTTTGTTGGTGCTGAATAACACTTCCTTAGAAGGTTGTTTCTTTTTGGTCTGCTTGTTCTTTACTAAAATCTATTCTTTATAGTTTTCTCCTACAGTGCTGGCCTTAGCTTTCAGGTCCATGACTGAAATAGTGTTCTTGGACGTAGCTTCATCTTTTGGTGAATCTATGACTACTTTTCCATTATTGGTAAGCTCTTGTAGCATATCCTTGAAGGCGGAACAGTCTTTTAGAGTGTGACTAACCAAATGATAATATTTTCAATATTTTGGATTATTGATTTTGTCACCTTCATTTGGCCTTTTAGGTGGAGGTAATGTAATTTCTCCTTGGGCCAGCATTTGATAAAAAAAGATTTCCACTAACACCTCTGGAAAAGAGTTCTTTTTTTCCCTCATGTCCTTGATATGATCATGGCTTTACTATCCTTTTGAGGCTAGGGAAGTGAATTAGCTGACTTAGTCATTAGTTTGAGTGGCGATTTCTTAGTTACCTCCATGATTGTGTCGGCTTTGTTGAAGGACTTGATTATCTTTTCTTTTTTTCTTTCTAAGATTTTTTTCTTGGGCTCGTGGACTTTAGTGAACAAATCATCGAAGCTAGAGAAGCTTTGAGGGGTAGGATTAGTTACCAAATTACATTGTAAATTCCCAAGACACATCATGATGAGATCACGTTGTAGGAATTTGTAAGTGCATCTGAAGGTCAGACTCTTTCACCTTTGAATATAGTCAAGAACCTTTTCCCCTTCTCTCTATTTTTCAGCCATAAGCTCTGAGACATAAAATTCTTCCCGTGAACTCCAAAATTGATCTAGGAACTCCTTTTAAATGTCCTCCCAATTTTTGTTAGACCCATCTGATAGGTTTGAATACCACAAAAACATTGTGCCTTATAGAGATTGAATGAACAACCACAACATGAGGAGATGTTATTGGTTATCATTCAACGTCTAGACTTAAAGTGGTAGAGGTGTTGTCTAGGACATTGAGTCCCATCAAACATTCTAAAGGTTAGTTACATGAAACTCAAAGGGAAGCGTATCAGATCCACAAAGGCAAGATATAGCTTAGTGAGGGTACATAACTTATCTTTCTCCTTAGTCTTCAAAGCATGGATTTGATCTTGTACTAGTTTCTCAATGTAAGTGAGAAATTTAACTAGGATGTTAGCCATGGTAGGAATTTCCCCTATGGGAGGCTATTACTGTGATTGATAGTCAATGAAATTTTGTGGCAGGGAACCATATGATGGCTCCCAAGATGGCATGGACACCCTTACTGCTCCCTTGTTAGGGAAACCACCGAGTGGAAATGTTTGTGTCCTTCTTAAGGAGTTCCTTGGAACAACAGACCTCTGGGAATGAACTAGGATCAAGTGGTGGTATAGTAGTATATGACCGACTCGTAATTGGAGGAACATTTGTCCCTATAGTTGTAGTGCTTAAAATGGGGTATTTCTGAGTATGGTGTCCTTTTGTAAAGTCTGATGGTGACACTAGTTTAAAATTAGAAGGATCAACAAATTTTCAAACTATATTTGACTCTCTTAGTTGTGTTGCATTGGGTTTAGTGCTTACCTTGAGTCGATTTATCATTTCCATCAAGGTTTCATCCTTTAGGCGGTTTTCCTCTTGAAGTCTCTTGGTTACTTCTTGACAGTCTTTATCCCCTTCCACATAAGACTTATTCCCTTGCTGCTCATTGGGATGAGCCTCTATGAGGGATTTTCCTCATCATTAGTAGCTAATGCAACCTTGACTGCCATTTCCCTAACCTGCACGAGTGGTGAACAGGTTGGGCATATGCCTTCCTTCTTGAGATGTGTATGTTGCTACTTTATATGCTCCAAATTGGCCAAATAGAAGAAGCTTTCGAGGACCTGATCCTGACAATTCAAACACAAGTGTATCATCTTTCCTTGGTATGTTCAAATTGAAGGCTAGTCACAAATCTTACCCGGTTCATGTGCTTGAATAAAGTCTTCTTGCAGTTTCTTCTTCCCTCGATAGAGGGTTCTAGCGGGGTTATCACCATCATGCCCTTGTTGAAACATACATGTACATCCCTTTTCTTAGAAAGGGATCTTCGCCTTGGGTTTTACTCACTTTTGGTTGACGTCGCCATTCTAGTTGTGATCACTTTGGCTTTTATCAAGCCTTTTGCATTAAAGTAGTCCCTATCAGCTAGTTGACTATACCTATTACTTGTTAGAATGGTCGAGGATACTATAATTTGGACATTACCCTTTCTTGTGACTCTACTAAATGCCCGTGGTATTGGAAGGTTAGCTAGTACATGTTGAGAAATAAAATTTTCCACACGGATGACTTTCTGTCCATGTAGACATTCTTCCTCCTAAGTATTTTTGTGAAAAAAAAACTTTATTTTTTTTTGTATGGTTTGCCCTTTCTTGGTCCATGCTATCAAATTCCAACTTTCTCTTAACACCTTTTACCTGTAAAGCATGACTTGAAATAGCTTTATCCCCTTTGCAAGTGTTTTAGACCATTTGACCTCACTTTAGCAAGGGTGGCATGATGGGTCTCTTGAATTGATCATCCACTAGAGTGACTAGTGAATTAACACTTGATTATATAGCCTTAGGCCGAGGAGACTAGAAGGTTTATCCCTTCTTTGGGCTTATTTGAGAGGCATTGCTACCAACTTTGGCTTGGATCCGTTGTTGATATTCGAGGTTTTCATTAAACATGGTGAGTCCCTAAATACTTTTGGTCTTCTAATACTTTTGCGGTGGTGATTTAACCGCCTCAACGTACATCCTTGGGATCCTTGAGGGTGATGTTGACAAGATAATGTGCATTGCTCATTTCTTAACCACCCTTTATCCGTTTATCATGGACACCATATAGGCCAAAAGGCATTGTTTGAGTTTTGTCTTGTTGCAAGATTCTTGCAAGAAGCATTCTTCTTTCAACAACATTGCATGTATGCTTAATTAAAGATGAGAGGAGAGAAGCGTTCCACGGGCATGCCATAAATTTGTACACATCAAATTTCGTATGTGTGTGTCAAATTACCTATTCATTTGGAATGGTTTTAATTATGTATGTTGTAGGGGATTACACTTCTCCAAATTCTTTAATCAAATCTATTAATTACATTTTCTCCATATAAGGGGGATAGAAAACCTCTGATTAAGGTTTACAAGATAAGAATATAATATAAAGACATGGAATTCATGATAATTTCAATGTATCATATACAGGATTATAATATCAAGTTATTGAAGACATCTTTGATTTCCTTGTTCCTCTGTTATGCTTGGTAGTCCATTGAAGCTTCTTCCTCCTTTCTTGACTTGTGTTTAGGAAAAGATCTGAATCCTTTTTCATATGAAAGACTCTGTATTTATAGAGATCATCAAACAACTATGTAGCCATTATCCTTTGTTTTTGGGATTGAGGTTTATTTTTTTATCCATCCTTGGCTTGTAGATTGTCTAATGGCAAGATTCCCATCCGATAGATATGGTTTATTTGATAACTCATATCCTTAATGGCTTCATGTGCAACTTATAGAGTTTGAATTTATAAGGACTTTTTTCATTCAAACTATATCCTCATGCATAAACAAGGTTTTGATGATCAACTTAAACTTTGATTTTGAGTCAACTTGACCTAAGAAACTAACTATGTGTCAGCCTCATGGAGACCTGGTCTGAGTTTCTACCTCTTTCAAATAACTTCTTTTTTGTGGATGTTTTCTCATATGGATGGGTTTATCCGCATATGTCACTTATGATGGCATTAGATCACTTTAAATGGGTATGGTCACATGTTATAATCATATAGCCTTTTGCATTTGATTTGACTTAATTTGATTTGGTAGCTTTTCCCTTTGTACTGAGGTTAAATATGCGCTAACAAATAACATGGAATTTCTTAATTCCACCTTAGCTTATATTAGATGCTGTTGGTGAAGAGCCTTATGTCATGCCTCGAAACCCACACATGAAAATCAGAGTATAAATATGGAAAGACTACGTGCACAACATCACGGATCTTAGAGTGTGACCTTTTGAGACTTTTTCCTTGGAGGAGGAGCCCTTACTTAACTTACCTTATAAATTGTAGCATAAATTTTTTTTATTTCTTTTATCTTAATTACTTAACCTTAAACATCAAAACATTGCAGCAAAAACATAACCATAAGATAATAACATCCATCCATAAAATGCAATGAAAATATAAACATACATATTCTAAACTACGTAACAGAATGTAATTAGAGAATGTAATTAGAAACCTCCAAATAACTATATCAGATAAACTATTAGTCTCAAACCATCCATCTAAACACAACCATGAGCATCTAAATTGTGTCATAAAAAGGCCATCCAATAAGCCACATAATATCCATCATCTCATTACAATCGAACATACTAGGTAACAGAATCAAATCCTATCTCAAATGATCCTTGTCTCATACATGATAATGCTGGAAAAATAAACTAAACATATAATGAATTGAAACAGGAAGTCTTCTCACCCTAATGAACCATCTCTAGGACCAAACTTGTATAGAAGCATGTAATACGGAGCACTGTCTGAAATGGTGTTAAAATATGGATAAGCTATAAATCCCGTGAGAGTACATACATAATTTCCTACGAAGTAAATCGAATCTGCACTAGTATGACATCTTCAAATATCTATATCAGATAAACTACTAGTCTCAAACCATCCATCTAAACACAACCATGAACATCTAAATCATGTCATAAAAGGCCATCTACTAAGCCACATAATATCCGTCATCCCATTACAATCTAACATACTAGGTAACAGAATCAAATCCAGTCTCAAATGATCCTTGTCTTATATGTGATAATGCTGGAAAAATAAACTAAACATATAATGAATTGAAACAGGAAGTCTTCTCGCCCTAACTAACTATCTCTAGGACCAAACTTGCATGGAAGCATGTAATATGAAGCACTGTCTAAAATGGTGTTAAAACATGGGTAAGCTATAAAACTCATGAGAGTACATACATAATTTCCTATGAAGTAAATCGAATCTGCACTAGTATGACTCAACACCAAATCAGAACATGTGTAATAGATATGAATTTAACTACCTATAGTAATAGTCAGAATCTAATAAAGGTGTCAGAAGTACTAAAGTCAAATCAACAAAGGTCTATAATTGAAGCATATAATGCAAAGCTCATAAGAAAAGTGCAACATGAAATGTAATGTTTACTACAAAATACTCATACTTAAGTAGGCCTTAGCACCTCTCAAATAAACTTCCTTAGCTAATAGATTTCAAAACCAAGTGCATGCTCATGGAAGATTAATACAACTCTCAAAGTCACATAACCTATGAAGGGTTTCTAACATAACATACCTTTGATCAAATCAACTCAACTCAACCCATGTAGGGTTTTAAACCAAATCTTGTTTAAACACCTTGTATCAAATCCAACAGATTAGTCCATATAGGGACTTTGACAAATCTGAAATTATATAATCCATGCAGATTACTAACAAAACTAAAATACTATAACCCATGTAAGGTCTTTGACAAAATTAAAATCTCATATGGAAATGGTGTAGAACTAGTGTTGTCTTCACCTATTGATGTGACCTAGTGATGGGGTACTTGAAAGGGTTATAAGACTAATATAGCCTACAAAAATCTCCTAGGACACCAAGGGTTAGCCTACAAAAATCCCTTAGGGCATCAAGAGTTTGCTCGCAAAAATACTCTAGGGCATCAAGGGTTAACCTACAAAAATGCCCCATGACATTAAGGGTTAACCCATAAAAATCCCCTAAGGCATCAAAGGTTAGTGGACAATTAGTGTCGTCTTCATCTATTAATGTCACTCAATGATTGAGTCCAAAGCCAAAATCCTCGGATATAAATGGTACTTTGAAATCTATGCATATATATAGTTGTAAATTACTACATAAGGATCCAATGCAAGAGATGTCCATGTAGTAAAAACTCATAAATGAGATTATATAGATCTCTTACTTAAAAACCAAAAGGAAAGTAATAACTTATACTCACACCAAAACCAAATGCTCGGAATTTCTCTTCTAACTTTCCAAAACTAATCATAAAATGAGTTCCAAACAAGATATGTAAATGTAATGATGCTAACATGAAACTCATTGGATTCAGTATAGGCGGATATAATCAAGTGGAAAGGATAATAATAACATTAATAACCAACTAGCATATGAAATAAAATAAGCAATAAATCTTAGAGCCAATTAAATTAAGAGGAGACTACCAACTAGCAATACAAATATGGATACAATTCTCAAGTATGTGGAAATCAAGCATATAAAGTTGAAATCATTTCCCCATTTTTTAATTTCATAAGGATCTTGTGAGGTCTTATGTATTGTCAATGTCCATGCACAAAACAATGTAAGTACATGTAGTGGTCATGTAGTAGGACTTT
>JAOXJP010235459.1:0-10012 GCA_025762735.1 Platanus orientalis | reverse complement strand
ATAAATAGAAATTAAACAATATTGTTACTAGAAAGGTTTTAAGTGGTGTTATTATTTTTGGTCTAGAATCAATAGATAAAAAATCATAGCAAACAATAGATTTAAGATTAGTGTAGATCATGCATAATAATTCTTGTCGAAAGTATTGATATCAGTGAAACTTTGCCAAAATTTCGTTAATGTTTTGCTAATACCGACATATTTTCAGTGACAGTTGAAGTTATATGCAATGAAGACTATAATGATGTTAAAGAAAATAAAATGCTTCACAAAATAAAACCAAATCGAGTAATTGTTACATTTGTAAGGCAGCTTCTTGCACTAAAAGGACCTTTGAAAACAAGATGAAAAAAAGTTTACAAATTATTTTTGGACAGGGCATCAAAAAGGTAATCCTGATACACTTCACAAAGTAATATACATAATTATAAGATGGGTGTAGAGTAGTATGTAATTGAACATTAAAATTTAAATTTCTTGAAATAAATAGCTTTTCAGGAAAAATATAATTATTGATTAATATTAGCCCTACATCAGGACTGAAACTTTTCATTAATTAAACTTGGTTATAATTTATGCAATTTTAATTTATGAAAATAAGATTGTATTGGCAATAGGACACCTCCTCTCTCCCAAAAAAGGAAACAAGAGTTCTCACTTCTCAAGTCACGTGTGGCCCTTTGGGGAGTTGTGACTCCAATAAGGCTGAAATCGATGGCTGATGGCTCTTCTCATGGGTCTTCGTGAACAAAAATCAAAGAGTGTCCAACAACAGCATTGTGGAGAGAGATCCTGCCATGGTGATTAATTGGGGTTTGGGTAAGGGTGATGGCACTTGGACACCAGCCAATATTTTGTATGAGCTTTTATTTATTTGAAGAACAATTTTGTATGAGCTTTTATAGGGTTGTTTCTACGGTTGATCAGTTGGCCAATTGGAAGGGTGGGCATGTCACCCGTTTTCATAGGTAGTGAGATGCCAGGTTATGGGTTATAATAACTTTTCTTCTTCTTGTTGTATTAGTATCACGTAGTTTTTCTTCTCTCTTAATAAAGTTGCTAATTATCCAAAAAAATAAAATCTCAAGCTAGGCACTGGCATACTTCGTTGTCAAACCTCTTCAACACTAACCAAGAAGCAGCCAACCGATCGAATGGGTTCACAGTAGTTCCAATTGGCGGTTTAGAACCTGTCCGGCCTCCTTATGGCCTGTTGACTGTTGGGACCTGTCTGGCCTAACAGGTTGACACATCACCAGAAGTGGAAACCTACTTCATTTTTTTCGGTAACGTGTGAATCTGTTAGGCCAGACAGGTCCTAACAGGCCATAAGGAGGCCGGACAGGATCCTTGCTCGTGCAAGGAAAATGTTGAAGGCATCATCATATGTTTTGTCTCATATTCTGACCGACCAGATGAACAGTGCCACAATCTAATATATATTCCATGAATCGATCCACAATCTAATGGGCTCGATAACCAACCTGGGTACAACAACAACAACACAACACAAACAGCTTTATCCCAACTATTTAGGGTTGGCTACATGAATCCCAACCTGGGTCTTTGCCCACCCCCTCCCCCCACAAAAAAAAAAAGAAAAAGATAACCAACCTGGGTGGTGGGCTCAATCAAACAGTAAATGGTTGTAGACTTAAGGGACACAAAGAGAATGAAACAACATTGCCATATTTGATCTAAGGTGAAAGAACTATGGAGCTCATTATTTTTAATGAGACCTCCTACACTTTTAAAGACTTTTTTATTGGAGAGAGGGCAAAAACAAAAGAAAAAGAAATAGCCCATCATCTAAAAGTTACAAAAGACATGTGAGACGGTAAACCTTCACAACAACGAAGGTCCCACACTCGCAATTGACCTGCAACATACAGAAAAAGATGTCATGATTCACAGGGAACCTCAATAAACCATAGCAATTATAACTGAATAGATTGACATTGCCTTCACAAAGTTAACAAGTTTTCTACAGCGGCCATTATAGTGGTTAATAGACTGTTATGTTATTTTAATTTTACTTTTGTTAATTATGTCAAATTAGAATTATAGTAACTCAAGTTTTATAGACAAAAAGACAAAGTATTAAGGAATGAGTTAAAAGTTTATAACAGCTGTTAGAACTGTATATAACAGTGAAGAGCCCTCGAGAGCTAAGGTCCAGCAGATTACTGCCATTAGCATTATTCCAAAGCTGGGTTATATTGTTGGAAGGTACAGAAGATGGCTGGTTGATTGGGGATTGGGAAGAGTTAATTAGATAAGTGTGACATGGGTCTTTGTTTTCCTGTCAAGAAAAAAAGAAGATGATATGACTCTATAACACGCATCGGATTAGATAGGGAAGTGTTACATGGCCTTTGCTTTCCTGTCCAAAATAGAGGAATATGATATGACTCTCCAACTAATTCTCACATGCAAACCAACGTAACATTGACATATATGAAAAAAGGGGGAGAAAATCTATGATCTCAGCTCATTGACAGTAGATAAAGCAGTGGAAAATGCAGCATACATAGAGGGAAGTGGGACCAATGCGACTCTCTAACATGCTTCAGACACTAAATCCCAACACCAATACAAATGAAACAAAAAGAGTAATTCTATGATCCCGTCTCACTGCCAATAGATTATGTAGTGGAAAAGGAACAGCACATAGATGAAGTGGGGCAATATCTTTCAATCAGTACCACCAAGGGGATTTCTACCATAAGAATCAGTTACAAAGGTAACCATCTTGTGTATCGCATTTTTTTCGGATGGCCAGGAGATAATTGAGAAAGGTAACCATCTTTATTTACTTCTGCATTTTGTCTTGGGATTTGGTAAATATGCAATCATTTAATTGGGTTAAGGGTCATTCCCAAAACTCAGGTCAAGTAGAATAAGATGGGGTCATCCGTAATCAAGCATTAAAGTCTTAATGTATGGTGGCCTTGATAGCAACGCACATAGTGGAAAAGGTCCAAAATTTCAGCTGAGTTGGGTGTGACTCAGCTGGATCATGCTCTCAGGCATACTGATGCCCTAATTATAGTAATCTTTTCTATGAATTTTGAATCAAGTCAACCAACTAAGAGCCATGTTGCATCAGTTTTGGAGTTGGCTGCTGAAACCAAGGACTAAGCTCCTCGCTTGGGAAAATTTGTAAACTCAGGATCTCATTTTTGAGTTTTAAATTCAAGAAAACTTCAAAAAATTTACAGGGGAATATGAGAAAAATGAGAATTATGAACTGATTGAATTAAGCATTTGAATCTTACCGAATATAATAGGCTTACATGAGCTCTACAACAAGGGCAGATGCTCCCCCTCCTCCATTGCAAACACCACCTACTCCATATTTCCCATTCTTCTGTCTCAGAACCTGCAACATCAGTACACCTAAACTGAGAAAAAGAAAAAAAAAAAGATGGTTCTTTTCCTAAGAAATAATAAAGGCTGTGAGTGGGCCTGCATGGATTAAATAGATTTTTTCGTTTATTTTAAGAAAATGACTGCACACACTTAAAGAAAGTTCTATAACATATAAGGAAAGCAGAAACAAAGGTTGCTTCCTTTAGTTACTTTATAGAAAGGCCTTTGACGGTCTCAAAAGTTCAAATTTATCAACAGACCAGAGAGAGAGAGAGAGAGAGAGAGAGAGAGAGAGAGAACTATGCCAGGCAACTCATAAGACAGTAATAATAGTACACCATTAGAAATATACCCCTAAAAGTGTGACCAAGATTCGAGCTCCACTGCAACCTAGAGGATGTCCCAAAGATACAGCCCCACCATGCACATTAACTTTTTCCTGCATGGGCATCAAGACAGGCACCTTATGAAAAAGGAATGCGGCTCTAATACTGAGCAAATTACAGAAACAAAAGGTGAAGTGCATCACACATGGTCACTAGGTCAAAATGGTCGTGAAATAGATAGAGATACTCACAGGGTTAAGTCCAAGCAGCTTTTGGTTTGCAAGGGCCACAACCTGCAGAAAAGAGGTGGGTAAACAAGATTGTAGATATTGATAAATAAGATGCTGAAAATATTCAAGATCAAAGTACAAATTCTCACAGCAAAGGCTTCATTTATTTCATAGTAATCAATTTGAGAAGCCTCCAAGCTAGCATTTGAAATAGCTTTTGGTATGGCAAGGGCGGGAGCAGTTGTAAATAGCTCAGGTGCCTGCAAAGCCAATCCCATTTCAGTATCAATAATTATGGGGCTTTTCGGATAAAATTATTAGAAAAAAAATAGCAGGAACAAGACTTTCTCTTCGTTTCTAATTCAGGGTGGATATTTTCATGTTGCCTGGAGCCAGAAAGATTATGTTCTATAATCTCTTCAAATACCTGAGCTGCATCAGCATATCCTGTGATCTTAGCAATTACTTGCAGTCCAAGCTTAAGTGCCTTCTCTCCACTCACTAACACTAATGCAGCTGCACCATCACTGTCCAAGACAACATTATAAGTTAAAAGAAGGATTTGAGTTCGTGCCTACATAAAGACTTCAAAATGCTCAATAAATAAATAAATAAACAAATTTGCACTACTGAGCATCATCAGAGCACTTCCTCAAAAGAAAGTAATAAAATAAGATAATTTGAATATCATTCTATTAAGAAAAAAGGGAAATCTGGGAAAACTGTGGGAAAGGTAAAATTAACCAACATTTGATAAACTATTTAAGAATCTCCTCATGAAAGAATGAAAAACAGGGAATATTTTCTTTTCTGGGGGTCACTTCTTCTCTGTTTTCTGAAGACCGTCTCCCAGAGGATTGTTGTTAGGGGCTCCTCCCCCCTGATGTTGTAATTCTAGTTTTACTCTCTTTTTTAATAAAGTTCCATTAATTGTCAAAAAAAAAAAAAATTCTATGGGAGAGAGAGACAGAGAGAGCGAGAAGTTTCTTAGGGAATTGTGGGACATGTAAAACTAACCTATGTTTGATGAAATGATTAAGAGCCCCCAAAAAGTTTAAATCAAATTGTGAAGACATCATTTCAAAAGGGTATTTTATGGTGACAATTTTATTGCAAAAAATCTTAGGTGGTTTGTCATTTTGGCCAGAAGCAAAGTATCTTGAAGAAAACACTAGTAACCAAATGCTATTAAGCACACCTAAGCAAAAAGAGCAGAAAAGGAAAGGTAGAAACATATACAAACCTTATACTAGAAGCATTTCCAGCAGTAACAGAACCTCCATCCGTCTTGAAACTTGGTCGGAGCTTCCTTAGTTTTGCAGGATCAAACTGGCAAGAAACAAAGGCAACAAGTCAGTATGGTAGTAGTGAAGCCACTAACCATCCATAAAGTAAGTAGAATGACATCAGAAAACTCCATAGCTATATGCTCATATTTCGGAAATTATATATCAACATGCAAGAACAGGAATATAACAAGTAGTGTGACAAAGGTGATGAAAATGCCACTTTGGGACCAAATACTTATAATTTGGTTCCATGCATTCAGAATGATCTATATAGCATTTTGAGGGATACAGTGCCCAATTTAACAGGGGAAGATGGAAGTATAAACAACTTTGATTTGGTATATCAGGATGTCAAAAGAAAGCAATGATGAGTTGCATATATGTTAAATGAAAAGCAGAAGAAAATTGGAGACACGTCAGAGAATGGTCCACAGTGCAAGAAAGAATGCATAACCTAGAAACAACATTAGAACCAGAAAAAAAATAAAAATAAAATGGCAACATCACTCTAGAAAGCACGGTGATATATTCTCTCTACCTTTCCTAGACCCTCATCCTTGTCAACAATTGTGGATGGTTTTCCTCTCCCACCAGAAACTTCAACCTGCAAGGTACAAAATCATGGTAAATATATATATATTTTTGGATAATTATAGTAAATATTTAAAATTTACTACAAACTCTATTGTTTGTTTCCATTTAGTTTAGAACTAGGAGACTAACCGGAACTATTTCCCATGCAAAGGCACCACCATCTTGAGCAGTAATACCACGCTCAAAGCTCTGAATAGCATAATTATCCTGCATAATAACATAGATAATTTAAGTCATAAGCTTCTAAGTAAGGCTAAAATAGAATTTGCAATACAAGGGTTTTCATGGGGATTATTCAAAAGAACGAGTACTAAAATTCAAAAACTTCAAGTCAAAAAGACACACTGATCAGTACTTTAAAATAAATCGAAGAAGCAAAATAACAAACACAGTGTCCTATTTTTGTTGAGCCAGGGTGATCTTTTCAAATGTTTGTAGATTTGACTATAGATTCTGAGATTACTGAAAACAACAACTAACGGATGAAACTGCCTCAAGAGTTTGGGTTGCATGCTAAGTGAACTGAGGAAGAGGGTTAATCCAGAGTAATGAAAACCGGAGAAGTTCTGTTAAAGACAACAGTTTTGATCTACTTGACGGAAGGTCTCAGAGAAGAATGTAGACAACATAGAAGGATTTAGAAAAGTACCTGCTCTTCTCTTGTTACTGTATGCTGATCTGCACATATCTCAGCACAAACACCCATTCCAACATCATTATAAACATCCCATAGGCCATCTTTCAGCATCCCATCAACAACAGTATCATGGCCCAGTCGAGATCCTTTCCTGTTTATGCAAAGGAATTAGAGTAGTTTACAAATATTATTACTTCTCTAAAAATATATCTTGGAAAAAAATGGTGTTGTTATGGTTAGAGTCATTAGACTATAGAATAATTAGCAACTCCAGCAGTTACACCCCACTAGATTCAATCCGCATTGAAATGCAATTCCAATTTTCATACATGACCAAAAGCATAAGGAAGAGCAATACCATCTAACCTGGATATCTAAAACATATTTTTGAGAAGTTAATGCTGATACCCAAATTCTCCTTTCAACTATTTATTTATTTAAATAAATAAATATATATATATATATATAACCAAAGAAGGAAGGAAGTCAAATGGTCCAAATCATCACTACTCTTCCTTCACACTTCAATATTTCACTTTCCAGTCATTTTCTTGGCAAGATATTTGGTTTGACACACAGGCTGGATCAAGACAAAAGTGGTCATTAAAACCTTGAGGTTGGACAGATCATCAGTTAGATAACCCACTTCAGCATTTTTCAGAGCAGGCTACTGAAAGTGAAATAACCATCCTACATAAAGGTCAAGGGGCACGTTACACTTTAATGATTATCCCAATCTAGTCTGTATCCATATTGTTTATGTTTATCCTTCTCCTTATCTTTCCTAGAAAACATTATTTGAGCATTTAAAATGTAATTTGATTACCAAGTGCAAACTTTGATTTGAATTCAGAGAAAGAACACAAAAATGAATCAATTTTGAACTAGCACTAACCTTGCTTCCGCTAGATATTTAGGTGCATTAGACATGCTTTCCATGCCACCAGCCACAACAACATCGTTGATACCCAGCTGGATGCTCTGTGATGCAAGCATTGTAGCTGTGATGCCAAAAAAATAACAAGTTATTTCACTGCTACATTAGCATCTCACAGAGAAAATGCTGTTTTATTAGAGATAGTTTCCTCACCCTTCATCCCTGATGCGCAGACCTTGTTAACGGTGGTGCAGACGACAGAATTAGGTATTCCTGCCCCTAATGCAGCCTGTCTAGCAGGAGCCTGCCCTAAATTTGCACTCAGAACATTTCCAAAGAAGACCTCCTGTACAAGTTCTGGAGCAACATTTGCTCTTTTAAGAGCACCTACAAGTTGACAAAAAAGTAACATTTCAGACAACCACTGGGCACTACGCTCTAACCCTATAGATCAACAGAGACAACTATGCAAGACTGTCAACTTACATTCGATAGTTATAGATCCAAGTTTAGTGGCTGGTAAAGATGAAAGGGAACCAAGAAAGCCACCCATTGGTGTACGTGCAACACCAACAACACAGACATCTGTCCCACATAAACCAAAAAAGTCAAGCACAACAATAATCTTCCAATTTATCAACCAAACTACTAAATTCTGAACTTAAACTCCTTCAACTTTCTGAGATAATAAATTGTCATTATTATTATTATTTGAGAGATAAAAGGGAGCACTTTATTGAAGAAACAGAAAAACACCCATAAAGGCTTGGTAAATAATAAGTCAAAGTAAAGAAATAACATGAGGGGAAAAGATTGATATTGCAGTTTCTGGTCTAGAACAAGAAAAATCAATAGCTCTTCAAATTAGTGACTTTCTTTCTTCACAAATTTCTATAAATAAAACAAAAATATATGATACTGACATTATTAAAAATGTACCAATAAAGGCCTTGAATTTTGATCCGAATCTTTTAAAAGATAAAATACATAAAAAAAATTCAGGCAAGGGATATGGATAAATAAACTCTAATGAAAATATTTTGATTTGTTAAAAAAAGGAAAGAAAGAAAGAAAGAGAAAGGAAAAAGAAGAAGAAGTTGGAGGTAGAAAAAATTTAATTATTCCCTCTACTGCAACTTTTTGCAGTGCTCAAGATTTCAAGTTAAAATCCAATGATTAAATCCATCATGATCACTGAAACTTAAATTGCCATAAGCAAAAATAATACACTAAAGCAACTGATGATAGCATTGGTTCATTATATATAAATAGTATTGGTAGAGAATTCAGAATAAAAATAACACCTCGAGGCTTTATGGAATCCGAAGAAACTGCTGCTGCTGGAGCCATGGTAAGATCAGAGATGAAATCTGAACAATATTGATGCAACTTATCAGATGCCGAAAAGAAACAATGACTTGTACATATAAATCTACCAAGCTTAACATGTGAGCCTTCACACAGCACAAACAATCGGGTCATGCTTCTTATTAGCATCATAGGGAGATCATGAGACGCTTTGCAGATTGAGTTATGTTCAAGAGATTGAAATACTAAAGTGGATCATCAGCAATATCTTAGATACGACTGACAATTTTGGCAAACAAAAGGCTCAAAATATAGAATTTTCACGAAAAGAAAGAAAGAATTGAAAGAAGTCGCAGGCGGAAAATTAGCGAGCGATTCTTAATAAAAAATACTTGAAATTTATGATTAAGACAAAACTTCCTATTTTGAAAATAACATACACATAAGTAAAGCAAAATAATAGGATTCGCATCCATGATTAAATCTATCTTATTTAATATTCAATATTCAATACATAGACCTGTAAATGCCTATTTTCAACCTGAAACGAGCTCAAAACAGACGATCAGAAAAAGAACCAAAGCCACAAAAAAGAAAAACTGCAGAAATTGAACATGAATGAGTGAAGCAGGAAAGGAAACTAGATCATAAAATCTAACAAAATTACAGATTTACGGACCATTAAATAGAATCACATCAAGGTAAGAGCAGAGAAGATCTACAGAACTACGAGCTAAAACAACGTCGACAAACAATTTATCTTAGAAAAGCGAGAACTACGATTTATAGATAAAACGAAAAGCTTAACTTGAATCAAAAGACAGATAGATAGATAGATAGATATACAGAAGATCTACGATTTTTGCCTCAGATTACAACAGTATCTAAAGAAACCATTAGGATTTAATGAGAAAATACGAAAGGTATTCAGAAACAGAGAGCTTTACCTCTAGAGTTTTGAGAGTTCTGAGGGAAAGAGAGTGATGGGGAATAGCAAAAACGCTCGGATCCATATTTATAGAGATGGGACTTGGGAGCAGCTGCCATGGAGGAGCTTCATGGAGCACTTAAATTACTGAAATGCCCTCCTTGATTTTGGTCCTGAAATAGTGAATTGACTGAATTACCTTTTTAAATATTAGTCTACTTCCCGATGCCTTTGACCGTAATTATTTCGGTTTTGATTCTTGGACGTACCGGAGAAATGATCGTACGGTTGTCGTCACACGATCGAGGCAAGAAACACGTGCGGCTCGTAAATGACAGTAGGGGCTTTTTTGGGTTTACAGTTTACGTTGCCCCAACGAAACCATTACGCATGGGACCTGTTTGGCCCATTAGACAAAAAAAAGAACGTTTCCGGGAGTAAAAGATGGGGG
>JAOXJP010235458.1:0-10012 GCA_025762735.1 Platanus orientalis | reverse complement strand
AGCCGATCCTAGGCCTTGGATCGGGCAATCCTTCATGGAATCGGCTTGGGATCGGGCGATCCTTGACTGAATCGGTGCTGATCCCGATCCCAATCTCGAGATTTTGATCCATGCTCACACAAGGTGAGTTCCTCCTTTCTTCTCTCTTAATCTTTATTTCCTTTTCGTCTCCTCCTTCAATTTCTTCTACCTTCTTTCTTTAAATTTTCTGTAGAAAATTTTCTGCTTTCTCTTTAAATGTTCTTTTTTTACCTTCTTTTACAATCTTCTTTAGTCTTACACATATTCTGTTACTTCCTCCATCTTCTCCTTCTTGTTCTTTACTATCTTTTTACACTTTTTTTTTGTGCACAGTAAAATTTTACAGCAAGCACATTTTTCCTAATTACTTTTCTTCTTAAAAAAAAAAACTAATTCCTTTTAGGTTTAACACTCCCATAACCTAAGACACCCTTCCATATCAAAATCCCTAATTTTTAACCCTAAATTCTCGGGTTTCTTGAAAATCCCCTTTCTTGAACCCTATACCCAAACGCTCTCCTAGCCATACACCCATAAACCCTTTTCTTTCAAATTTCATTTAAAAGGCATAAAGTACTATATAAACAAAGAGGGGCGGCTGCATGTCCCACCACATCCCCATCTTTTTTAGGGCTTCATATTTGAAATCCCAACTTTCTTGAAATTACAGCTTCTTTTAAACTTTTGCATTCTTTTCGTGATTTCTATTCAGTTTTCTTAGATTTCTTGTTTCCCTTTGAATACTTCATCATTCTTGAAGTGTTTTCTTTGATTCTTGATTATTTCCTTTAAAGATTTGGTTTCTTGATTTTTTTATTTTATTTTTCAGCATTTTTAATTTCAAGAAATATTCTTTTTGGATTTTGTGGTTAAATAATTCTTGTAGGAATCCTTTCCCTTTGGATCCTATATCAAATTTGGTATCAAAGTTTAAGTTTTCAATTAATTTCTATTAGTTGGGATCCTTTGGTTAAAGCCTTAATTGGGTTTCTCTTCCCTAATTCGACGAGTGCTGAGCATTCATTATCTTTTTGTTTTTAGGGTTCTTTTGAAACACCCTAAATTAATTTAGGGCTTAGTCCAAGGCTTTTAAATAATTTTAGGGTATACCCTAATAGTCTTGAACTTTGTTGAATTCCTTTTTCATTAATTTTAGGGCTACCATAATATTTTTTTGGGGTTCTTGAAAGGGTTTTCCCTAACCCCGAAATTTCTTAACATCCTGAATCTTTGGTAGAGGTACTCAACCATCATGGTTCACACTATTATGTGATAAAGATTCAGGCCACCAAGCAGGAGTTAGCCCAGCTAACGGCTAGAGTTGCTGGTTTAGAAACTAAGATGGATACACAGATTGAGCAAATCGTGACAGCCATTAGAACAATGAGGAAAGAACTAAGGTAAGGAGTAGGTTCGTCTAATTCTACACTAGGATCAAGTCGATAGGTTGAAACTTCCCTTTAGATTACTTCCCTTAATGCATAATGTAAGATTTCACCTCCTAGACTCTGTCAGAGCACATAGTGATGATTCCATATACCCCTGCACAGTCTGAGGTTGATAGACACATCAAAGTAGATGTACCTAAGTTCGATGATAAGGAGGTGTGGATATTTTCCTTGATTGGAAGCAAAGGGTGAAATCTTTTTATAGGATGTATGAGATTTTTGAGGTGCGGAAACTACAGTTTGTAGAGTCCAAGCTGATTAGTATAGCTTGGATTTGGTGGAATACTTAAAAGAAGAACATGCATAAGTTTGGTAATGGCAATGACAATATGACAACTTCAGGTGAGATGAAAGAGGGTATGAAGAAACAGTTTGCTCCTAGGGATTATAAGTAGAGAATTCAGATTCAGTTATCATATGTCAAGTAGGGTAATTCCAACGGTAGCGTTTACATAAAATATTTTAGCATAATAACACAATGTCGGCATTAGGTAACAATATACTACAAAAGGAAAATATTCGCTCATCACGTCGATATTGTAAATCATGTTGACCGAAAATTGAAGTTTTTTAACGTACTTAATGTTTCGTATCATTATAAGAATATGTCGTGTTGGTCGTAGTAGACATGGACATATGTCAGGATACATATAAGACATTTTGAGATATTTGATACCATGCCCATAACCTAAGACACCCTTTCATATTAAAATCCCTAATTTATAATCCTAAATTCTCGGGTTTCTTGAAAATTCCCTTTTTTGAACCCTAAACCCAAACCCTCTCTTAGCCATACACCCATAAACTCTTTTCATTCAAATTTTATTTAAAAAGCATAAAGTACTTTATAAACAAAGAGGGGCGGCTGCATATCCCACCATGTCCCCATCGTTTTAGGTCTTCAAATTTGAAATCCCAATTTTCTTGAAATTTCAGCCCCTTTTAATCTTTTGCATTATTTTCTTGATTTCTATTCAATTTTCTTAGATTTCTTGCTTCCCTTTGAATACTCCATCTTTCCTAAAGTGTTTTCTTTGATTCCTGATTATTTCCTTTCAAGATTTGGTTTCTTGGTTGTTTTCTTTTAATTTTCAGCGTTCTTTAATTTTAAGAAACATTCTTTTCGGCTTATTTTAATTGATTAATTGTAGAAATATTAATTTCCCTAATATCGTACATCATTTAGGTATACTCCTTCACAACCAACCGTGCCTTGAACGTCTTAATTGTATCATTAGGGTGATACTTGACTTCATATGTTCATCTACAACCTACAACCTCCTTTCTAAATGGAGTGCTTATCTCATGGATACCTCTGAATTGTAAAGCATTCATTTTTTCTTCCATTGAGCTTCACAACTAGGATGTGAAAGAGCCTCCTCCTAAGATTAGGAATAAGCACAACAAGCATGGACAAGGAAAATGAGCAATATAAGAAAAACGAATAATCATGAGAAACAACATTAGCTAGTGGATGTTGAGTGCATGAAAGTAAATCTTTCTAGATTGTAATGGGAATTGGTATAGGAAGAAGTCGATCAGGAGTGCAATGCAATTAGCTAATAGATGTTGAGTACATGAAAGTTGAATTTTATGGTTATGTTGGTGTACCTGCAATAGAAATAGAAGGAGAAGAAAGAAAGAACGAAGAAGGAGAGAGTAGCATACGTAAGGTTAGGGAATCATATAAGAGTAGTGTACTCTCTATACAATTGTTTATTTATATGAAATATTCTTCATTATACCATATGACATGGTATACTCTACATGTATATGTATATAAGAATTGTAGAACATAATACCCCCATAAATGTACTTCAACACTCTCCCTCAACCAAGAGAATAGATATTCAACTTTCTAACTTGTCCACTGGATATGAGAACTAAGCACCACTAAGCCTTTTGGTCAACACATCCGCTAGGTGATCATTAGTTTGGATGAATGGTGTACATATACACCCTGACTTGAGATGATCTTTAATTTTTTTTTTTTTTTTTTTGTGGATGAATTGAGATGATCTTTAATGAAATGTTGATCCACTTCCACGTGTTTACTTATATCATGTTGCACAAAATTGTATTTAATGTTTATGGCATCCTTATTATCACAATAAAGACTCATAGGTTTTCTGACAGGAATACCAAATTTAGCCAATAACATCTTTAATCATAGGAGGTCACATATCCATGTGTCATGGATTTGAATTCTGCTTCTGCATTGGATCTAGTAACCACTAACTACTTTTACTATGCATGTAACCATATTGCCCCCAATAAATGAACAATAGCCAGAAGTAGATCAACAATTTGATATAGATCCAACCTAATTAACATCAATATACACTTCTACCTAGTGATGACGATGTCTTTTGTATAAAATACCATTTCTTGGACAACCTTTCAACTACCAAAGAACTTTGTATGCAACTTTCATATGATCCTGAGTATGAGCATGCATGAACTGGCTTATCACACCTACTACATATATGTTGTCTGGCCTTGTTAATGACAAGTTAATAAGGCGTTCCATGAGACACTGATATTTTCTTGCATCAATTAGCATATCATTGTCATTCTCTGAGTTGATGATTTGACTTAATATATGTTGCACATGGTTTACATCATGTCATTCTTGACTCCTTCAATAATTCCAATACATACTTTCTTTGAGAGAGGAAAATACCCTGTTTTGACTTAGCAACCTCTATTCTAAGAAAGTACTTAAGCGAACTAAAATCTTTGATTTCAAATTCCTTTCTCAAGCTGTCTTTAAGTCTTGCAACTTTTATATCATCATTCCCTATGACTACTATATCATCCACATATATAATAAGTATTGTCATTCTTTGTCCCTGTCTCTTCATAAAGAGTGCATGGTCGGTTTGACATTGTTTGTAACTAGTCTTCACCATAGCTACCCTAAACCTCTCAAACCAGGCTCGTGGTGATTGTTTTAACCCATACAAGGCTTTTTTCAACTTACATAAGTTTCCCTTTGGGATTTGGCATCTGGAAATTTAGGGTTACTACCATATACAGTTCCTCTCTGAATCTCCATATAAAAAGACATTTTTCATATCAAACTGAAATAGTGGTCATCCTTGATTTATAGTTAATAAGGTAAATACTTTGAAAGAGTTTATATTTTTCACTGGGGCAAATATCTCTTGATAATCAATGTCAAAGGTTTGTGTGTACCCTTTTTTCTACTAGCTGAGCATTGTACCATTCAATTGAACTATTTGACTTATGCTTCACTATAAATATCCCACTTGCATCCAACTGGAGTCTTTCCTTTAGGAAGATCTACTAGCTCCCTTATATGATTCTTTTTCAGTGTTCTCATTTCTTCTTTTATGGCAGCCATCTATCTTGGCTGTGAAATGGCTTCTGGCACACTGTAAGGGATAGGGATAGAAAACAAAGAAACAGAGAAACTACGAAAAGATGGTGATAAGGCATGATAAGACATAAAATAAAACATGGGGTATTGATTACAAGACTTTACACCCTTTCTGAGAGCAATTGGCTTACCAAAATCATTAGAGTAAAGAGAAGAAGTATTACATGCTTTAGGAGCTGAATCCAAAAATGACTTCTGGATGGGTTATGAGAATGCTGATCACCTTGCTTCTTCCTTCAGGTATACACCTGTAACTCAGACTCCCCCTTTCCACCAGTACCACCATTAAAATGATATAAGGGAGCAGGAAGTAGAATATATGAATAAGATAACTCTTCATCTAACTTCTCCCCTATCAACACCCAAATTTTGACTCGTGTCATCTTATGGAATGAATAAGCACATCAGAGTTGGACATCGACTTCGAAGTCTAGACCCGGAAGTCTAGGGGGTTAATCTTTTCCCGATGTCCACATCCCCTTAAAGAGATGTCTTACGAGAAGAAAAAAAGAATGAACTTAAAGAATGTCACATCTCAGGAAACAAACTTGCGGTGAGAAAGAGGATGAAAACATTTATATCCCTTCTGATTCGTAGCATAATCTAGGAAAACACACTTAAGTGCTTTAGGGTCTAGCTTGGGCTGTTTAGATTTAGAGATATGGACATAAGAAATGCACCTAAAAGTCTTTGGAGGAAGGGGAAATAAGGAAGTGCCAAGAGATAGAACTTCAAGAGGGGATTTGTAAGAGAGAACATTTGTGGGAATCCTGTTCATGAGATATGTTGTTGTTTGAATGGCAATAGACCAAAAAGTTTGGCACATTCATTGTAAACATGATAGCATGAGCAATTTCAAGATGTATGTTTTACATTTAACAAATCCATTTTGTTCATGTGTACAAGGGCATGTAGTCTGATGAACAATACTAGACTCATCAAAAAAAAAAGAGAGGCTACCAGATAGGTATTCTCCACCATTATCTGAATGTAATATACAAAGATTTGCATTATACTGAGATACAACTATGCTATGAAAAGACTTGAATGTAGCACACACATCACTTTTATTCTTTAATAAATAAACCTAAGTAGCTTTAGAAAAATCATCCACAAAAATGACAAAATATTTAAATTCAAACAATAAAGAAATAGGGGCAGGACCTCACATATTAGAGTTCACAGTAGAAAATGATGACAAACTTCTATTATTACTGATAGGATAAACAGAATGACAATGTTTCACTAATTGGCATAGTTCACAATGAAAACTAGAAGAAGGAAAAACAAACTAAGGAGATATCCTTTATAACAAAGAAAAAGTAGGTGGCCAAGTCAGTGATGCCACTGTAACAACTCATCTAAAGAAGAAGAAGAGATGTTATCTTTTATTACTCGAGAAGCCACTGGTGTACTAGAATCCAAAAGATAGACTGTCATTCTCATGCCCTATACCAATCGTTTCCTTCATCACCAAGTCTGAAACAAGCAATAAGAAGAAAAAAAAACATAATTCTGCAAGATTGTTGGTGGGATGGCTAATTGACAAGAAGTTTAAGGAAAAATTAGGAACATGAAGTATAAATGAGAAGAGAGTTCGATGTGGCAGGGATGTCTCTATTCCCAATAGACAATATGACCCATATACAATACAGACTTTATCCTCAACAGAACTAACATGAAGGAAGTAAAGAGGGATGACATACCGGTTGGATGATGGGAAGTTTATTAAACAATGATCCATAAACTATGTGGTAGAACCAGACGTAGAAAGAGCTGATGCAAACGTACTGAGTGAGTGAAAGATGTAGGAGCTGTTGAAGGAGGTTCGAGTTAAGATACAAAATACAAAAAGACCTCAATCTCATCTCGAGACAAAACACCATCAGAAAAACCAAAAGAGATAGGAGCTATATGAGGATGTGGAGGTCACTGAATGTGTACTAAGCTAGTTGCCTCCAAAACGGCCACTACCTTTACCACCACTAGAAATACCTCTCTAAAAGTACATGAAGGTTTCTCCTAGGGACATCCATGGAGATCCCAACAATTCTCCTTAGTATGCCTAAATCGACCATGGTGCTCACATTTGAGTTTGTCTCTATCATTTGAAATATTATTAAACTGTCCTCCACATCCATGCTTATTACCACCACCACGGCCCCCTCTATGAGAAGTGGAGGCAGAAGCTGATTTCTTTATGGGAGATGAAATATTCATTGTGCCCCATCGTGGTTCCTCTCTATGAATATAAGAGTAGACTTCGCTCAAAGAAGGCAGAGGTTCCTTTCCGAGAAACTGAAATCTAACATGCTCATACTCTGACTTTAAACTAGCTAAAAACTAACAGGTCTAAATCTCCTCAACGTGCTTCTTGTATGCTATGGTGCCTCCCATATCTTCCTAAGGGAGGAATAATAGATAGAGAAGGGTTGATTAGCTTAGTAGTATGACCAATTTCCGAATAAGTCTAAGTCTATAAGAATAAGTAGTGTCTGTTGATTTCAAGCTTCATAGAGCTCAACAACCCATCCCATAATAGTGGCATTTTCAGTCTTTCACTTACGATCACAAGGATCACTTTTAGGAGGAATCTCAACATCTCATATAAGGTAGTCTTTTTAATCTTTTCCTTTTATATAGAGGAGCACTGATTTCGACTACATAACATAATCGTTGTCATCGAACTTTATAGCTCTAATATGGAGTTGGGATGGATCGCTAATAGCATTATAGTAGAAATACTTAGTTTTGGAGATTTTTATGTTAGGGTTTCAAGTAGTATGAAAGATGAAAAGAAAGAAGAAGAATTGGGGAGAATATGTATGGAGAGTGTAGAGTCTTCTCACATACTTTTCTTCATCTATCAAAATAGTAAAAATACATCTATGGGTATTTATAAGTATGCTCCAATACTATAGAAAGACATATGTACCCTTACATATTGTATTCTAAACCCATGTACATCAACATTCCCCCTCAAGCTGGTATGTAAATATTGTGCATACCAGCTTGCCAACAATCCTATCAAAATTAAGATTACATAGGCCTTTGGTGATCACTTCGGCTAACTGGCAATGCTAATTGCGGCTTTATTGTCACAGTACAACCCCATAGGAACTTGGGAGTGGAAGCCTAACTCTCTAAGAAGGGCACGAATCCATAACATCTCACAGATCCCGTGTGTCATGCCTCAAAACTCTGTTGTATTTGATTTTGCTACAACTAGTTGCTTATTGTTGCGCTATGTGATAAAATTACCTCCTACAAACATGCAGTAGCTAGAAGTGGATCTCTTGTTAATCACTGTGATGTAAGATATGTCTTGAGAAGAGAAATTAAGCATAGAATAAGGATAAAGAAGAGGAAGAAAAGAGAAGATAAGAGAGAGAAAAATGGTAGAATACTCACCTCATGTGAAGGGTTGAGAGAAAACTTGGGATACCGCACTCATTTCAACATATGTGTCTTCTTTTCAAATAATCAATCATCTTCAACTGATTTACATTGATCTAATGTGGCCTTTAAATAGGCATTACATGGAGAATAAAATAAAATAAAATCCTAGACTGTAGATCTTCTAACAAAAGAAACTTGCCAAGGAAAAAAGACTTTTAAAGAAAAAAAAAGGAATCTTGGTTGACACAATATTTAGCTTGTTGGCCAAGTTATTAGGCCCTACAAGATTTCAAATAATCTCCTAAAATATTCTCCACAAAACTTCTTAAAATTTTGAACTTACTAGCCAAGTTTTCTAAAATTAAAAATACACAAACTTAAGACTTACTAAAAAACACTATTCCCCTTTTTAGTGACCACTTCTTAGTAATTTGGTCATAACTTTCCCAAATCATCTCGGATTTATGCAATCTTAGTCTCATTAGAAAAGTAACTGAATAACCCATTTAAAAACACCAAAATCAAGCCAAAATGTCAATTTTTAGCCATAGAAAAACTGGGTCTAAAGAGAAAAACGAGATTACAACTAAAAACCCCAAAAAACTAAACTAACTACGGTACTATTGGCCTTATTACAAAATTACCACTAATTAACACTTTGAAAATAAATAAATAACAGGAAAATTTACTACTCTACTAGAATTGACAAAGAAGACTATTCATGGTTATCCAATTTCTTCTTCTTTGCATAGAATGCTCCCGCATCAATCTCCTTGGGTTAAAAGAATTTTGACCACGAAATTGAAGAAGTAGAATTCTTAAATTGAAGGATGTACACCTCCTCTTCATGGTCTTCAACTTGCATGGGCAGCAACATCAATGTCACATTGGAAGAAGGCATAGTACAAAAATCTGGTGTCTCACATTCTTCCTTGGGTGACAACTTTGTCTCTTCTTCATTTGCTACATTGTCTTCAATTTATTAGTCACCTTGGAGTGAATCCTCCAAAGCTTTAGGCTCTTCCACTTGTTCATGTTGCACATTCCCTTCAAATGATGGCTTAGGTTCCTCATAATCCTCCTTAGTAACAGATACCTCCAGAATGGACTTGATAAAACCATGGGTTCAATTCATGTTCTTGATAAGAATATCCAACTTGGCCAATATGGTATTAAACCTATCATACTTAAATTTTGGAGTTCCCACTTCAATCCCACAAGTTCCGATGCATGCTCATCCACCACAGCATTAAGAAACGTAAGGGTTATTTCCTTTGGATTGACCATGACAACTCTTAGGATCCCAACTAGAACAAAGCAAGTTGGTTCGCTAAGCTCTGATACCAAATCTGATGTAAAACAACAACCAAGAAGAGAGGCTGTTTTCTGCGGAGATTTTAGAAAAGAAGAAACGAAAAAAGAAAGAGAGAAAAGAGAAAAAAGAAAAAAGAAAAGAGAAAAAATGAAAGAAAAGCTCACTTCATGCAAGGGGTTTAGAGAAAAACATGGGATACCACACCCAATTCAATACACACGTGTCTTCTTTTCAAATATTCATCTTCAACTGTTTTTCATTTATCTAATATGGCCTTTAAATAGGCATTACATAGAGAATAAAATAAAATAAATTCATAGATTCTAGATTTTCTAAAAAAATAAACTTGTCAAATAAAAAAGACTTCTAAAGAATAAAAAAAATCTTGGTTAGCACAATATTTGGCTTGTTGGCCAAGTTATTGGG
>JAOXJP010235457.1:0-10012 GCA_025762735.1 Platanus orientalis | reverse complement strand
AACAAGTACATAAAATGAGTGTGGCTGAAATGAGGATGTTGAGATGGATGAGTGGCAAGACTAGAAAGGATAAAATTCGGAATGAATTCATTCGTGGGATTTTAGGGGTAGCATCAATAGGTGATAAAATGAGAGAAAGTCGATTGAGATGGTTTGGGCATGTACAATGAAAACCAATGACTGCACTAGTGAGGCGGAGCGAGACAATACAAGTTGAAGGTGCTAGGACTAGAGGAAGGCCAAAATTAACCTGGGTGGAGGTAGTAAGGAGGGACATGGCAGCTTGTAATTTAACGATAGATATGGCCCTAAACAGAGCCGTTTGTAGCCGACCCCAAATAGTTGGGATAATGTTGTTTGTTGTACATTAAAAAATTCTAAGGCTTACATAGTGTTTCTATAGATTCCGTAGGCGACAACGTATGTCATAAGGGTGACGGTTCTCTTAACCATCATAGATGGTTGTTTCCTATATTTAATGATTCCTACGTGTGAATTAGTGATTATTCTATCAAATCCTGAAGTTTCAAATCAAAATTCATTCATTTGATTAGTTTTTCTCTCGTTTCTCACTGTCTCTCGGTTTCGTATGCCGTCTCTTTGCGATAAGTTGCAAGATGCGAGATGTCTCTGTCTCTCGAAGCTACAATACGAATCGCGATTACAAGATTTTAAACCTTGTTCATTGCTATAGGTTACTTTTCCTCATTATGTCTGATCTTAGTGAGACATCTAATCTTTCTATTACTTTTGACTCTAGTATGTGTAGCTTCCCTCTTGATGTTCCCAATGCTCAGATTACCACAGTTAAGTTCGATGGGACTAATTTTCTGGCCTAGTCTCAGTCCTCCTTACATCAGTGGTAAAGATAAGGAGTACATTCTTGATAATATTCCTATTCCTGATCTCAAAGATCCTAAGTATTGCAAATGGAAGATCGACAATGCAACTGTGATGTCTTGGCTCCTTTACTCTATGAAGCTTGAGTTTAGCTGCCAGTTTTTTCTTCTCAAGACAGCCAAGCAAATATGTGATGCTATGTCCTAAACATATTCAGAAGTCGGGAATACAACTAAAGTATGAATTAAGCAAGCCATCTCTCACTAGAAACAAGGCGATCTACCTTTGGCTGCCTATTATTCTAACCTGCGACAAATATTGGATAAGATGGATCATTATCTCACCTTTCATCCTAAATGTCCAGATGACATTATTGCTTATGTTAAACATGTTGAGGAGTTTCGTATCTATGAGCTCTTAGCTGGTTTACATCCTGATTTTAAGTAGATTCGAGTCCACATTCTTGTCAAAGTTCTGCTTCCTTCTCTTAACGAGGATTATGTGCACCTACATTGTGAGGAGAATCGACATAACACTATAACCTAATTGGTTCCGAGTGAGAGATCCGCCTTAGTTTCTTCTTCTAAGAGAGGAGGTCATGGAGGTGGTGGTATGCGAGGCCATGGGGGTGGTAGATTTGGTGGTTTTTCTAATGAGAAAGAGAGAAGCTAAAATGTGAACACTGTGGTCGTTTTCGCCATACTAAGGAAACTTGTTGGAATCTTTACGGACATCTTGTAGATGTTCTATTTTGTTGTTCTACTTCCCGTGGCTGTGGTGGCAATCGTTCCGGTGACAGTTGATTTAGTGCGCATTCAGTCATTTCCACTCCTGCTTTTGAATCAGTTCCTGCTTTTATCAGCACTAGCACTGCTATTCCTAATGATACCTTGTCTCATGAGGATATTGATGCATTTCGTCGCTTTGTGGCTTAACTAGAACCTCCTGCAATAGTCTCTACCTCCACATTCACCCACTTAGGTACATCTGCATCTATGTTCAATGTGTCTCTCTCTGATCCTTCCAACTCCTGGATCATAGATTCTGGAGCCTCCCACCACATGACGAGTATGTCATCTTTATTTTCCTTGTATAATGTATGTTCTGTGAGGGATAAGGTTCGTTTTGCTGATGGATCTTATTCCTCCATTGCTGGAAAATGTGTTATTGCAAATCCTTCTATGCATTTATCTTCTATATATCATGTTCCTAATTTTTCTCTTAATCTCTTGTCTATTAGTTCCCTCACAAAATCCCTTAATTGTAGTGCTACATTCTTTCTTTCTCATTGTGTTTTTCAGGATTTGAAGATGAGGACACTGATTGGTAGAGGGTTTGAGAAAGATGGGTTGTACTTGTTGGACACCACCTCACCAACAACTTCTTCTGTCCAACAAGTTCTTACCTTGTAGCAGAGCACTTCTACTAAAATAAGTTCTGCAAATTTCATGCAATGGCACAACAGATTAGGCCACCCTTCTTTTTCTTTATTACTTCAAATGTTTCCTAAGTCGTCTCTTTCTTCTAAGTTTCATTTTGAACCTTGTGAGCTTGCAAAACATTGTAGATCTATTTATCCTATTAGTAATAAAAAAAAGCTTAATTCATTTTCATCTTATGCATTTTGATGTGTGGGGGCCTGATCTAACTGTCTCTTTATTTGGTTTTCATTACTTTGTTATGTTTGTTGATGATTTTTCTAGAACAATGTGGGTGTACCTTTTAAAAGACAAAAGTGATGTGTTTTCTATAGTTAAATCATTTATTCACATGGTATCTACCCAGTTTGACAATAAAGTATGTATATTTTGCTCTGATAATAGAGGAGAATACTTATCTTGGGGGTTTTCCTCATTTTTTGATGAATCTAGTATTCCCCTCCAAACCACTTATCCAGGGACACCAGAACAGAATGGCATAGCCGAACATAAGAACTGTCATTTACTTGAAATGATTAGGGCACTCATGTTCACCATGAATGTCTCAAAGACCTTTTGGTCTGAGGCAGTTTAAATAACAAAATTCTTGATAAATCGTTTGCCCTCTCATGTGCTTAACTTTCAAACTCCGCTTGACCTTCTTTGTTATTCTACTCCTCTATTTCCTCTACCATCTAAGACTTTTGGGTGTATCTGTTTTGTCAATTTATCCAAGTCTGATCACACAAAACTAGATCCAAAAGCACTTAACTATATTTTTCTTTGCTATGTTGTGAATCAGAAGGGATATAAGTGTTACTATCTTTCCTCTCGCCATCGCTTTGTTTCACAGGATGCCACTTTCTTTGAATCCATTCCTTGTTTTTTTTTTTTTTTTTTTTTTTTTTTGTGTAGAAGTCTTCTCAGGGGGAGAGTGTTGGTAGAGGGGAGATATCTTTGGTTGCTCTGCTGTCTATTCATGTTCCTTTTTTCTTCTTTGATAGGAGTGGTCTTAAATTTGTGGACAAATCTATGGATGTTGGTACTGAGGGGGAAAAAGAATTACAAGTGTATTCAAGAAGAAACAAAGAGAAAGACAGAGATCAGCCTACATCTCAACCTTCCTGTCAAGCACCCCCTTTTGATTTAGGTATTGATCTTTCATCTATCCCTTATGTTCCTTTTGTTGTTCCACGGGATGATACTGATGTTCCCATTGTTATTCGTAAGGGTGTAAGATCTTGTGCGCAACACCCTATTTTTAAGTTTGTTTCATATTGTCACTTGTCTCCATCTTTCCGTACCTTTTCTTGTGCTTTGTTCTTTGTGTTTGTACCTCATAATGTATTAGAGGCTCTCTCCCAACCACAATGGAGAGCTGCAATGGAGGAGGAAATGAGAGCTCTTGAGAAGAATCATACATGGGAAATGGTTGATCTTCCTCACAACGAGGAACCTATTGGGTGTAAATGGGTATATACTATAAAGTATCGAGCATATGACACTATTGACAGATATAAGGCAAGACTAGTGGCTAAAAGATATATGTAGACATGTGATAGACTACCAAGAGACATTTGCACCGGTTGTCAAGATGAACTCAGTTAGGGTGTTAATCTCATTGACTGCATCTCAGAAGTGACCTTTGTATCAATTTGATGTGAAGAATGCATTCCTGCATGGTGATCTAGAGGAGGAAGTCTTTATGAAGTCTCCACCTGATTTTCAAAATGTAGGAGCAAAAGGGAAAGTTTGTAAACTCATAAAGGCTTTATATTGTTTAAAGCATTCTCCAAGAGCCTGGTTTGAGAGGTTTAGACTATCCACGATGAACAATGGTTTCACTCAATGCCAAAGTGATCATACTTTATTTGTGAAGCATGACAAGAACAAAGTCATAGCCTTGATAGTTTATGTTGATGGCATTGTGGTTATTGGTAATGATGTAGAAACAATCAAGATACTCAAATTACAGTTAGTCAAAGACTTCGAAATTAAGGATCTAGGTCCACTCAAGTATTTCTTGGGTATTGAAGTAACAAGGTCTCCAAGGGGTATATTTCTATCACAAAAGAAATATGTTCTTGACCTCTTGATAGAGACAGGCATGTTGGGATGTAAACCAACCACTACACCTATAGATCCTAATCACAGACTTACAAATGCTCAAGATGTAAGACTCATTGATGCAGACAGATACCAACGGTTGGTGGAAAGACCAATATATTTATCCTTGACTCACCCTAATATTGCCTATGTAGTAAGTGTAGTTAGCTAATTTATGCTTGCTCCTACTATGGTTCATATGGAGGCAACATATTGGATCCTTAGGTATTTGAAAGGGTGCCCAGGGAAGGGAGTCTTTTATGCTTCTCATGGACATCTTAGAGTGAAGGCATATACAAATGCAAATTAGGCTGGATCAATAAATGATAGATGTTCTACTTTTGGCTACTATACCTTTGTAAGGGGAAATTTAGTCACTTGGAGGAGCAAGAAACAAGTAGTGATTGCTTGCTCCAGTGCAGAAGCAGAATTTTGCTCCATGACACGTGGTGTGTGAACTTTTATGGTTAAAAATGCTTCTAATATGGTTAAGATTTCCCGTGGTAGTTCCCATGTCTTTATATTGTGATAATAATGCATTAATAAGTATTGCTCATAATCTAGTCCAACATGATCGCATAAAGTATATTGAAGTGGATTGTCATTTTATCAAGGAGCAACTTCAATGTGGCTACATTTGTAGGCCCTTTGTCAGGACTGAAGATCAAATTGTAGACATTTTGACAAAAGGTCTAAGTGGTCCTAGCTTTTGCAAAGTTGTTGACAAGCTGGGAATGATAGATATCTATTCTTTATCTTGAGGGAGAGTGCAAAAGTACATGTATTGTTGAATGTATATTCGAAAATCTATGTATTTGTACATATACCATATATTGTTACTATACGGTATACAAACATTAAATAATATGGATATATTGGTGGAGAGAGAGCCCTAACTCTCTCACACACGATTCTCATTATCTTTTCTTCTTATTCTACTCCCCCTTTCTTCTTAATACCATAAAATCAAGTGTTCTATCTACTTCTATTTCTAGTTCATCAAGGATTGTTTGAGATCTAGACATATTTGTATTCCATTTGTTAAGATCAAAGTTCAGTTAGCTGATGTATTAAAGGGGTTGAGAAGTGTTCAGTTTTCTTCTATTGTTACCAAGTTGGGAATGTGGAATCTTTATTCTCTAGCTTGAGGGGGAGTGTTAGAGAATACATTTGTAGTGTATGTGGATTTTCTTGTAATTGTTGTATTTCATGAATATATGGGGTTCTATTTATTAGGGTTCATATGTCTTTGTATAATATTGGGGTATTCTTGTAGATACCTGTACTTGTCTTTGTATTTTTTTTTTTTTTTTGATATATGAAGTAAAGTTTGTGAGTGTGAGAATTTACACACTCTTCATATTTATTCTTCCTCAAGTCTCTCTTCTTATTCTCCTTGAAACCCTAACACATCAACTAACACAAACTACAGAAATCTACTTGGTATCAGAGCCACTAGGTGATCCAGTATTACTAAACAAGCCATAGTTCCCACAAAAGACATGCTGACGTTAGCAGTCCATACAGTGATATTAGCCATGTGAGTTGGAAGTTGTAGATTTTGGTTCGTTTCATTATTCTATAACACTTTTATAAAAGGCCCAAGTTCATTCAAAGCTATTTTGGATTTTTTTCCAATTTTTTTGTGATATCTTGGAGCATTTTCTAGATTTCGGGGAAACTCTTGATCTGATTTGTGTAAGAGTTTTTGAACGCTGCAATCAGGTTTTATTGGATTTTTTATTAGGAATCTAATAGAACATGTCTCATTTGATTCCAATGAGTATTGAGCAAGTTATGGTGTTTTCAAGCTTTTTTTGGGTTTTTTTGCTTGATCTGTTTAATATTTTCAATTCACTCAATTGAAGGATTAAAGTGCTAGACTCCATTAACAAGGTATGTGTTGCTGAAATTTTCTAGGTTTACATACTCTTGAAATTGCACCCATTCAGACCCCGAATGCCTAATCATGATTAAGCATTGGTACCCAACCATGATCATGCATTAGGAAACAATAAGCTCAATCACACATTGGACACAAAATATGCCGAAATTAGTTCAATTTTAAACACTCTAAATGCACACACCATAAAGCAAGTTATAGCATACATGTACAAGAGTAGCCACCTTGAAAAGGTGGGTGTGTTGGGGTGCTTAACACCTTCCCTAACCGCAACACAACAACTTATCTAAATTTTTGATAACCTAGATCAATAAAGGAGTCTAACAAGTTTATACCTAAGGGTATAAACCACATTCCATTGAGGAAGACAACTAATGTCCAACTCTATCAGTAAAATTTGAGTTGGTGGTAATTCCCAAGAACACTAAACATTAACAATCTATGGTAACAGATAACACACAACCAAAAATCCACATTCTCAACAGAGACACCTCCAACATTCTGAACCCACCATTGAATGTCATTGATATTCATTCCTTTCATGCATAGGAAAAGTGGGGGAAGAAGTTCGAAAGGGTTGTCGAAGCCCAATGCCCACAGGTACAAACCTTTTGAGATTCCCATTGAATCTAACCACCATTGGCTCATTGATATTGGTCGGTATCAAAGATTGGTAGACAAACTTATTTACTTGATCTTGACTAGATTGGACACTTCTTATGTTATTGGGGACCTGGGGTTGTTAGTTGGTTCATGCATACTCGCATGACCGTCGCATCTTGAGCCAACATATCATATTTTTCGATATTTGAAGAAGAGTCTAAGTCAAGGGTGATGCAGTGGCTATGTAATGGTTGTAGACTATAGTATAAAGGACTTATAAAGAAGCCTACTTGTTGTCCAACTCATCAGTGCTTTATTTATTTAATTTTAAAAGCTTTAATTAGTAGTTTTGGTTAGCTATTAAAGACAAATTAGAAAGTTGGTAGGGAGTCTAGGATTTATTAGAAATCTTTTAAAGAGGTTTACTGTAGTTTTTTTGGGGATTTTTTAGGTTTTTTAATTTATTTTTTCAATTTGTCTATATAGAGGGGTATTTTGGTCTACTTTTGAAAAACATTATAAAAGCCCACAAACTTCTTGTATGATCAGTTCTGATATTGAAATAGAAAAGTTGTTTTTGTGAGTTCGTGGAAGCTTGGTATCTCCTCTAAAAACCCTCATGACAAAGGTGACCCTCTCTCTCTCTCTCTTCTTCTTCGTTCTTTCTCTCTTATCCTCTTCCTCTCTAATGTCCTACTCTCTCTTCCTTCTTCTCCATTTCTTTGCTTTAGTTGCTGCAAAAAACATTATTTATCTCTAGTTTTCCATCTCTTTGATCTTTATTTCCCTCATCTATTTACTCTTTATTTTCTCATCTTCTTCTTTAATACATTCTTGATTTTCTTCTTCTTTACTTTCTGTGCTACAAATTTTTTTCAGCAATCTTTCTTTTTCTAATTACTTCATCATTAGTCTATAAAAACTTAAATTTTTGTAGGTTTATCCTTCCCATAAGCTAATACGCCCATCTACATAGGTTTTCCCAATTTCTAACTCCGGATTCTAGCCTTTCTTGAAATTTCTCAATTTTTGAACCCTAAACCCATCCCTCTTCTAACCGTACACCCATTCCCTTTCTTTTTTCTTTTTAATTTTTATATTAAAAACATAAAATACCTCTTAAAACAAGGGGGCGGATGTATGTCCCACCATGTCCCCATCTTTTTAGGGTTTCAAATTTGAAATCTCCTAATTTGGGGATTTTCAACCTCTTCCAATTTCTTTCTTTCTTTGCTTAATTTCTCTTTTGTTTCTTAATTTTTTTTATATTCCTTTAGTCTTTATTATGTTAATTGCTTCATATTTGATCACTTTCTTTAAAGATTAGATTTTTTGAAATGTATTATTCAATTTTCAACATTCTTTAAATTTCAAGAATCATTCTTTACTGATTATTTAGGCTTGGATCTTAATTGATTAATGGAGGAATATTGATTTCCATAATATCCTATATCAAAGGGCTCTTATATGGCAAGCGGAATGATCTAAGAGTTGAATCCTACAAGATATTGATTGGGTTGATTCTATGGATGATAGGAGGTCCACTTCAGGCTATTGCACCTTTGTTGAGGGTAACCTGATTACTTGGTGCAACAAGAAATAGCCCGTTGTAGCATGATCGAGTACTAAAGCTGGGTTTAAAGTTACAACTCATGGGATCTGTGTGATGTTATGAATCTGTGGCTTCTTAAGAGAATTAAGATTCAGATTCCAAGGTCCTTTGCAATTGTATTGTAATAATAAAACCATCATTAGTATTGCTCACGACCTTATCCAGCATGATAAGACCAAGCACATCGAAGTAGACAAACATTTCATCAAGGAAAAGTCACAAACTGAACAGATCTGTATTCCCTTTGTGAAGACTAAAGATCAGTTGGCAGATGTATTCGTAAAAGGCCTATGTAGTCCTAGTTTTAGTAAGATTGTTGGCAAACTTGGTATGCATAATATCTACATACCAGCTTGAGGGGGAGTGTAATAGTGTTTGGGTGTATGAAATTATACATGTAAGGGTACATATGTCTAGTATTGTACGATGGTATATTTATAAATTCCCTTCTCATGTATTCTTGTATTTTATCCCTCTTTTATAATATATGAATGTATGTGAGAGTTACTCTACAACTCTCCATACGTTTCCCCCAATTCCTCCTCTCTCTTCTTCTTCTTTCCTCCTTTCTCCTACAAACCCTAGCACATTACATCTTCGTTTTTGCACAAATCCACTTAGGGCGTGTGTTCATGATTTGGGGTGTTTCTTGGATGCTCATCCACCATATTCTGTACTTGCATCTCTTCTCTTGAAATTTTAAAGTGGGCAAACATTAATTTACATCAACTAGATAGAAGATGGAAAAGAAAATGACTACAGGGGCATCAATTGAGTTCTTGTTATTCTTTAGTGTATAAACTGGGATTTGAAGTCTTGGATTTCCTCAGTTGGATTTTATTGGGTCTCATTTAATAGACAATCAACTGTATGTTATAACTATGTGCGAGTGAGATGCAATGGTTGGACAACACTCAGCATACATTAAAGAACTTAATGGTCATCTTTCAGGTCTTCTAGTTTCACAGGTTCTGGATACATGTTTTGGATTGTTCTGTTTATACTTCATTTCATGATTTTCCTTTACAACCCTTATGGAAGCCATGATCACATCTCATAAAATTTGGTATGTCTTTGCAATAGTCGTGTAATCTATGCTGAAAATTATTGGAAATATTAAATCTTGCTGCATGTGCATGTGCTAGCTGGGAGCAAATGTTCTGTCCAGGATGGTGTTTTTGACATCAGGGGACAACACATGGAAGAAAGTGGGCAGGAATTTAAATTTCGTCTAACCCTGCCCATTTTCTTCCACGTGTCTTCCCCTGGTGTTCAGGACACCATCCTGGACACCAAATCCTGGACAGAATATTTTCTTCCATCCTAGCTGGGATTATTTCTGACATTTCTGTCAAGGATTACACTAGGCATTATGTTTCCCACAACACATACTTTAAGATTCAAGAATCGATGTTTTGAGAGTTTGAACTGATGCTATATTCTCAAGACTTTCTATATATATATATATATATATATATTTGTTTATTTATTTTTCTGACAGAAATGCACAAATCACAATATATTGATGTT
>JAOXJP010235456.1:0-10013 GCA_025762735.1 Platanus orientalis | reverse complement strand
GTGATATTATTATTATTATTTTTTTGTGGGGGTGGGGGGGGGGGGTGTAAATCACATTTATGATTTTTTTCTTCTATTTATTTCTAATGGGAGAAGTGAGAGAGAAATATAAGAAGAACTTCCTTGTTTTTGGGATTGTGATTATTATAAAATATGTTTTTTATTTAAGAAATTGTACACCCAATAAAGGTTAGACGGGTCGTTATTTAGCCTTTTTTTTTTTTTAATTGAAGAAATAACGAGTGTAAAGAAAATCACTTTAACATGTGAAGTTCTTTCTCCCCCTTTCTCCCACAGTGTCTCTTGGCATGTGTTTAATTATTCGCTTTGTTTGTGGCTGGATTCGTTGACTCATCAACAACTTCCCTCTATTTCCTTGTTCGTCCTTTTAGAAATGGATGTTACATAGTATAAGCTTGCATTTCTTAGTGCCCACAAGCAATCTATTGCTTCTTAGCATCAAAGTCTGCTTACTTTTCGTCATTTGTGGCTATGATGTACATTTGGCTTACTTTTTCGTCTCAATTTTTTAAATTTTAAGTCTCTTTAAGTCATTTCACCTCTGCCAGATTTTGTGATTAGGTTTGCTTCAACTTGTAACTGTCAAGCGGTAACTTAAATTCAAACTATGCAGTTAATTTGGAACCATGAAATCAACAAATGTTACAGTTACAGTTAGGAGGTTGTTGGCTAGCTATATATGAACTTGTAAACACTTTAATATGTAGAGGCATGAGCATGTGTACATATTTCTTGGTGCTATTCTTCTCAATTGACTCCCCTTCTCATAAGCTCAAATTTTCTTTGCTTAACAGTTATCACCACTTCTATGGTTGAAAAAGGTTCTTATATGGTTCACATTGTGCATAGGAAATCACTTCACTATGCATTAATAAACCCACAAACCTCTTACAAAAAATAAAAATAAAAATAAACCCACAGCGTACACCATATTAGACAATAATCTAAATACTACCAACATTGAGGTTGCGGGATATGTCACGACATGATTTGTTGTTATTGATTTCTAATGCACCAACCATAATAAAAAAATTTCTTATCATCTAATGTTGTATTGAAGATTCAAAATATTGAATCTTTAATGCATACTTTGGATCGGTTCGGGTGCTCTCGGGAAACAGACAGAGACATCTAGCAGGACCTATCCAAAATATTAATTTGGATAGGTCCAACTGTGTAAATTTTGAAAAAAATGGTTCAAATGAATTATAATGTTTTCTCTGTTTTCTTTTCTGAATGGGTGTTTAGATGTCTATAGACCCATTTGAAATCTATAATAAAATAGTGATTTTCACGTAAAATTCATCTCTAGAATATCTGAAAAACTCTTTCTCTTTTGATTTTCTTTGTGGATATTTTGAGTTTTTAAGAGAGATTTGAGTAGTTTATTTCTTTGGGTTTGAGCCACACTCGTTGTCATTCACTGTGAATCTTCTTATACTATACGTGTCAAAGAAGATCATGTCGTTGAATCTTGGAACAAATGCCGGAGAGCCCCTTCTGCATTAGAATAGAGGGAGGCGAATACCGTTAAGGATAGTGGTTTTTGGCACGCCTCAGCACAAAGCGATAAGTTCTTCTAATTTTCTTTATCTTATTGTTTAAAGATTTATATTCAGTAGAAATTTTTTCTCTACAATAAAATTGTTTGGTTTTCTACGATAAGTTTGTTCTTTGCGATTACAAAGTGAAGTAATCAATTAATTAAGATTAATTTCTGTTCATATAATATTGTTAATTAATTTCTGCAATTTGTTATGTGGAATCATAGTTTGATATCATTGTTTAACAACATTCTTAATGGTATTGCAATTGCTAGACAAAGAAAAATTATGTACTTCCCTATTCCTAATGTAATTAAGGTAGAACCATTTAATGGTTCTCATTTCAAGAGATAAAAAAAGAGGGCTCTCTTTCTATTTGAAATGAAAAGGTTGACATTTAGTAAAATCAAATAATCATGGTATCCATGGCAAATTCTTGAGATATAACTGTTACGGATGAATCATATTCTAAAATATATTTTTTAAGGGGAGTGATTGTTATTCATTACATATATTGTGAGTTTGTTAACTTGATAAGTTGTATTGTTGTATCGTGCTTCTTCGAGATAATTATTGATTGAAAATGGATCTCTTGAATTTGTGCACTCTTGAGATTGAACAAATTATAGAAAGAAAACCCATTCATATCTACATGTGTAGTATTAATGATTTTGGAATTTTTTTTTTATCAAACATTAAAAATGTGGGAGGTTTCTTATATGTATAGAAAACCCTTTAGAAGTATAAGAAACTTACAAGTTACAATCAAGTTACGTGTTATTTGATAGTCAATTTGATGAAATTGCTTAAGATAACTATACGAACACTAGAATATGAAAGACAAGCCTGTAAACCAAGTATTAACTTGGATGAAGTAGATGTATTTACAACCATTCTCTAAAAAGAATTTACTAATTAAAGCACTTGGTGGCTAATACATGAAAAATCACATGCTTTTGTTAGAGACAGATGATACTATCTTATATAGACAAGTAGGGGAAGGAATATGAATTTGCTTAGAAAATATTAGCAAAAAAAGATTATTTTAATTAAAATTTGTGGGAGCTCTTTTGTATATATAATTGTGTTTTCTAGTGTTAGTCTAGATGTTCATTGATGCTTATTTTGATAAAATGAAAATTTTCTTGAAAATAATATTCCTCTAAAGGTTGTTTGTCTTGGTTGATTTGAGTATATAGTTTATTCATTTTATGACATGTTATTATTTATCGAATTTTGATAAGTATAAATTTTCAAAGAAATCATATATTTTATTTATTGAACAAAGAAAATAAATGAGAGAAAAATATAAATCTTATTGACTGATTTATAAGTTCAAGGTTATCTTTGAAAATTGTGAGGGAAAACTATAATATTTGGCTATACTTGCAAGTATAACCTTTGAAAGATAAATTGAGTTTTACATGGAAAAAAATCACATGTGAAAGCTTGTATAACCCCTTTAAGTTCTAAATGTGAAAATTTTATATGTGAAAGCTTGTATAACCCCATTGAGGTCTAAATGTGAAAATTTCATATGTAAAAACTTGTATAACCCTTGTGATTCTAAATTAACATGCATAATCTCTTGTGAATTAGCATGCATAACTTCTTGTGATTTTAAACACTTTAAATTATAGGGTGTCTGACTTAAGTAATAATGTCAGTAATTTTGTGTGTCTTACCAAAATAAGAATGTCACTTATTATGAAAAGAAAGATAAGGTTTATGTTGTGAATAAATGTAATATGCATACTAGTGATCCTATCAAAGCATTGGACTGCATTGCTAAGTTACCTTAATGGTAATGTTATTGTAGATAATTCGTTCTTCTTTGACACAACAATTTCAATTGATATTTGATTCAAATGAATAAAAGTCCATCAGTAAGTGTTTTTATACTTGAAGGTGGAACAATAAATTGGAGTCATCGATCTAAAATAATCATGTGTGACTATTTAAATTAATGCAATCAGATTTTATTGTCTTCTTAAGACAAGAGAAGAGGCTCACTCAGAATTTCTTGCTTTACCAAGACTAGAGAATAAGGTAAATGGATTCAAAAGTTTAATTGCCAAGGTTAGAAAAGAAGATAAATGGCTTCAAAGTTTAATAACCAAGATGTATGTAAAGGAATAAAGACTAGTTCTTTCTATATATTCATGATATAGCTACCATAATTCGAACTAATAGGATTTGTCTAGAAGACATTGTGATAAAGTAATAAGTGATTAATGGAGTAATTACTCTAAAGTTTTTATGTTAGAGATAAATGTGGCTAATCCTCTAACCACTTAGAAAAAGAAAAAAGAAAGCATACATACACTTCTATTTATTTAATACACCAATATATAGAAGAAAAAAAATTATGGTCAAGAAAATTTAACACCCCCCTCCCACTTTCATAAAATCTGAAATTACATTTTCACTCAGCTTTCCACCATATGATAATATCAGCCACATTTTCTTTTATTATTTTTACCTGACCTTTAGACTAAAACAAAACTAAGGACTTAATGAGGCAGCGTAAGTTTTAATACCTCATTACATACTACTTATACAACATATAAATTCAAGCAAATATCATTCAAAGTGTTTGATTTATCTAGATATTTTCAACTGTTATTGAGAAGGGTAGCTCTTATGTTCTTCAGTGTGTGGAGAACGTCTCTCATGCTAATGCGTGACTCTGGTGAATCGACAACACAACATAGCCCAACCCTAATGATCGATATCAAGCATTCCTGTTGCATCTTATGGCTTATAGGCCGGTTGGCATGGCAAAAACCATCCATTAATAATAGCAGCTCAGGGTCCAAAACTTCTGTTTTGTTAGCGGGGAAGGCTGATTGCACCCATTTGGCTAAGCTTATCCCTCCCATAAATTTCTCATGAGTTGGACTCTTCCCCGTAAAGAGCTCGAGCAACATGACTCCATAGCTGTAAACATCTCCTCTGGTTGATGGTTTTCCTCCTAGCCCATACTCTGCGTTAAATTCATGGCATTAATACTCTGAAAGTCAAATAAAAGTGATTGGGTTTGTACCTTCTCACATTCTGCAGACCATATCTTTGAGTAACAAGAGCCCATAAAGATCCATATGTAGTTCCGAAATGGCATGGATGGTTGCATTTTTTTTAACGTAACTTGAAGCCCAGGGATTACAAGTTGGTGAGATAGAGATCCTTTAATAATACTCCTCGAAAAAATGGTTGCTTTAATAAACTTCTTTTGTTTCAATATTTTTTCATACTAAAATACCCTATGAAACTCTTAATAAAATCTGACTAGATTTATTATTATTAATATTACTTTTTACTAAGGCCCAGTCTGGTTGCATGAATTGCATAGAAAAGAAAAGAAAGGAATAGAAAAGAAAATCCCACAAGAAAAGGAAAGAAAATAATCTTGAGAAATGCATGATAAAAACCAGTGGCAACCAGATAGTTTAAAAATGATTTCTTGAGAAAATTTTGTCATGAGAAAACCTTTTCATGACAACCAGACTGGGCCTAAGAAAAAAGCCAAAGAAAGAGGTTTAAAGTGCGGTGGTAAGCTCTTTTTTCAAATAGTCTAATCTGGAAAAAATAAAAAATAAAAAATCTGGTCGGTGATTTTCGCTTTCTAGGAGTACTGTGCGGACGATGCCACACTTTGTTATACTTTAAGCGGCAGCAGACGATTTGACCTCTAGTAAGGGTGGGTTCGTTGGAATTTGGACCCAATATTAACATGTGGAATTCTTTCCGGCCACAACTTTTGCAGTAAATTAAAATAAGCTAACGTGCAACTATTCTTGAAATACGACACCTATAAAAAAGTTAAATTTCAACAAAATTTGAACTAGAGTTTTAAAAATTTGTATACTTGTTGCCCGGGTGACCATGAGCTAAGCTGAGCCAAGCTGTGCCCAGTTGAGCTCGGCCTCATCACATGAAGGCAAAGTTGAGGCTTGGCTTGGCTTGCCAGCCAAAAAAGAAAGACCTAACCTAATGATCCATAAATTAGGGGTTGGCAATGTTTAACATGACTCATGAACCTGACACAAAATAAGTTGATTACGGTTGACTGTAAACATGTTTTTGGGTCCCACTTTGATACAATTAATAAGTGAGTTGGGCTCGAGTTGAACCATATAATCTTACATCATTAACTTGACACGATACGAATTTGACCTGTCAACACAAATAACCACAACCCGAGAACCCGACACGAACCCAATATGAAATAAGCATGTCAGGGTTGACTGTGAACATGTTTCTTGTCGAAATGGGTTGACCCACTTTGATAGGATTAATAAAATGGATCAGGTTGAACCATATAGTCGTATACCCTTCTCAACATGACACAAACCCAACCTGCCAACACGAATTGCCATCCTTACCATTAAGTCAATTAGTCTTTTTTGAACGTCACTAGGAAAACAAGCTCAAATCCAAGCACAGGCTTGGCTTGGTGAGCTTAAAATGAGGCTCAGGATTGGCTCATCATGAGCCGAGCTAGCGTTGGCACCCCTACCTATAGACACTTGTTGGCTGTTGCACGTTAATGTAGTTTAACCTACTGCTGAGGATCCTGACACCAAAACTCCTGGTTCGTGCATCCCATTAGTGGAGAGACATTAGTGTGTTTGTGTCTAAGAAGAGAGAGAGAAACAACTAAAACTAATCACTCATACATAAAACATAAATAAAAAAACTTACCCAGGGGTATATACCCAATGGAACCCTTGAGGCCATGTGTAGCGGTTGTAGAGTGCTGTTCATCGGCTTTCTCAATCATCAACTTCGCCAGACCAAAATCCCCTACTTTTGCAGTCATGTCATCGTCCAATAGCACATTACTTGGCTTAAGGTCACAGTGCACCACCGGAGCTTCACAGTCATGGTGCAAGTAGTCCACGGCACATGCAACATCAATGGCCGCATTCACCCTTTCCACAATATTCAACCCTTCTCCATTTTCATGCCTTCTTCTTCCCCGAATCCAATCCTCCAAGCTCCCATTACCCAAGAATTCATAAACCAGAGCTTGGAATTCCACGTTCTTAAAATCAACACTCGAGCACGAAGTGATCAGTTTAACAAGATTCCGGTGCCGCAAGTTTCTCAGAGCCTCACACTCGGCAAAGAAGCTCTTCAAAGCTCCTGTTCTCTCGCGCTTGAGGACTTTAACCCCAACCACAGTTTCTTCTCCGAGAGTTCCTTTATAGACAGACCCGAAGCTCCCCCTTCCGATTAGATTCGCCTGATTGAAATTCTCTGTTGCGATACGAAGCTCGTTGTAGGAAACCATTTGATGTTGCCCCTTAACCAGTGTTTCTGATATCGCCGTCGTCTTTTCTGCTGTTCTTATTCTGTTGATGAATGTATATGAAAACAAGCCCACCAATGCACATAGCGCAATTGAACCCACGATCAGAATTATGATCCAAACTGCAATTGGTCTTTTTCTGTGACCTCCAGTGTTCTTGCAGACTGAAGAAAAACAAAGCTTTGAGTTCCCTTTGAGATGAACGCCGGAGAGATTTCTAAAGATGCCATCTCTAGGAACTTCTCCTTCGAGGTCATTGAAAGAGAGGTTCAACAGCTGAAGGACTTGAAGTTCCTGAAGTTCACTTGGAATGGGACCGGAGAATTTGTTTGAAGAGAGGTCTAGAGTTTTCAATCCCTTCAAGCTTTCAAGAGTATCAGGAATATGGCCAGAGAATGAATTATTGGCCATGAACAACTCTTCCAAGCTCTTACAGTCTCCAATTGAGTCTGGGATGCTTCCCGACAGCTGGTTGTAGGAGAGATCGATTGTGACTACGTTTTCTAACATCCCAACTTCTTGAGGCAAAGGTCCACTAAGAGAGTTCTTGGATAAATTTAGAATAATGCTCAAACTTGAGAGCCTGAGAATTTCTTTGGGTATGCTCCCATTGAGCCTATTGTTGGATAGATCCATTGACAGCAAACTTTGGTAGTTACCAAAACTAGTCGGAATTCTTCCCATCAACTCATTCCCAAACAATTCTAGCTCATTCAATTTTCTTAGATTACCAAGGGTGTCTGGAATGTTGCCAGAGATTTTGTTGCCAGCCAAACCTAACATCTGCAATTCCTTAAGCTGGCCAATTTCAGATGGGATTTCACCAGTGATCAAATTATGGCTCAAATTTAACAAACCCAAGTTTGTAAGATGGCCGATTGAGGTGGGTATACCACCATATATTCTATTCCCTCCCAAGTATAACTTTTGAGTTTTTGAGAGGTTACCTATGGCTTCTGGAATTACACCTTCTAAAAGATTTCCATCAAAGGCGATGAAGGAAAGACGGGTGCTGTTCATAAAAGAGAGAATGAAATCTAAACCAGCATCACCAGAGCTTATGATCCGATTGTAACCGAGGTTATAGAGTTCGAGGTTGGGGAGATTTTCAAGTCCTGGTGGCACTGATCCTACAAGAAAGTTCCAGGACAACCGCATGCTTTGAATATTGGTGAGATTGTGTAGTGATCTTGGAACTGGACCAGTGAAGTTATTGATGCAGAAATTGAAGTTTACAAGATTTGAAAGCTTAACGCCAAAATCACTTGGAATTTGACCCCACAGTCGGTTTGAAGCCAGAGCAAAGAAAACGAGGGACGACATGTTGTATAGGGACGGGGGTACGACGCCTATGAGATGATTAATGGAGAGTTCCAATTTTTTCAAGTTTAGAAGACGACCCAAGTCACTGGGTATCCATCCATGAAGAGAATTGGTGGCTAATTCTAAGGTGGCAAGTGAGGAAAGGTTTCCTAAGGACGGAGGAATTACACCTGAAAGTTGGTTTCTACTCAACTTCAGAACTTGGAGTTTGGAGAGACTTTCGAGTGCTGGAGGAATTCTTCCTGAGATCTGATTTCCCATCACGTCAAGAATCACGAGCTCGGAGCACCTGCTTATGTTAGGTGGGATCTCGCCTTGTATGAGGTTGAAGCTCATGTTGAGATCTCGCAAGCGAGGAAGATCACCAATTCGGTCGGGAAGAGTTCCTGCAAATTTGTTGCGTTGGAGATGAAGGAATTGAAGGAAGGAAAGATTGGCGAGGTGTGGGCTAATGGTTCCCGTTAATCTCAGGTCCTGAAGATCAAGACCAACTACTCTTTGATTGGATTTGTCGCAGAAGACTCCTGACCAATTGCAAGGAGTAGTGTTTTGGTTCCATGAAGATAGAGTGTTGGATGGGTCTGTAGTTATGAGGGACTTGAAGGAAACCAATGCTTCTTTGTCTGTGTTTAAAGAAGCCGAATCTACAACAGAAGATGGGCTTTGGGAGAAGAAATAAACGGCTAAAAGAACAGCAAAACAGGAGAGTGGAGGAAGACCCATTTCTTGTTTTTGTGGTCTAATCTTGCATGAGAGTGAGAAGTTTTTCAGCCTTTTATAGAAGAATACAATAATGAAAATTACAATTATCAGACGGTTAAATCTCTGACTTTAATCAATCGTCGCTCCAATTGCTCCGCTGTCCAGTCTCTATCTTAGGTTCTTTCTTTCTTCTTTACTTCTTTTGCCCTAATCGGGCTCCTCTCCTAACCACAAGCATACTTGGGATTTGACTATGGACTTTGAAAAATCTGCACTTCGGGTTTTTTGTTTTGTTTTCTGTTTCTTCTTTTGGTGGACAATCTATAGTTCTTGTCGAGTCAAGGCCGCGTGAAGAAAACAGAACAGGCTGAACCTTGAGTTCGAATGTGCTGCTGAAGCAGGTTTAGCAGGGCTATTTTAATAATTGAAGACAGGATAATGATGAAAGGTGTTTTAACATAGGGACGAAAAAACCCTACACTGATATGTGAATTGGCCACGTTTGGCATTGCTTAAATTACAAATAAATACTTTTGTATAAGCACTTATTGAAACATCGTATGTTGTTTGGTAAATATAAATTATTAGTGTTTATTAAAAATTTAAACACTTCCCACCTACCATCATATCCCAAAGCTTCATATATAATAAATAAGTTTAATTTTTAAAAAACCTTTTATGTTCTAAAATTAGTCCAATGGATGTGCTATCCAATGATCAAGACTTTTATCACCATGTGGCACATAGGAGTGTACATAGGTTGGGTCTGGTTAAGCCTTAGTGAACCTAAGTAGACCTTGACCCGACCATGACCCAACTTCAATATATATGCATCAAGCTAATTCATCGAGTCTTAAACTCTAATTAGGCTTTTTTTAGTCAAATATTGGGTTAGGTTAAGCCAAACCAGATTCAGGTTGGCCTGATTATACGCACAACCCTAGTGGCATATACAACAAATTAAAAAGCAAAACAAGAAAAAGAAAAAGAAAAAAAAGAGAGTAATGAATACATTCCAAAATGAGTTTTTTATATTAATTTATATTAAAATGGTACTTTGATTTGTTAATTTATATTTTAAGGTTTTTGGTATTTTATAATTTATTATT
>JAOXJP010235455.1:0-10013 GCA_025762735.1 Platanus orientalis | reverse complement strand
CGGGTCTGGGTGAGCAGTGTGCAGTGGAAAATGTCACCTGCTCGGGTTGTCAACTGATGATGTAATGTTCACCTAAAAAAAAAAGCAAATCAGCATATCAGAAAAAAAACTGAAATATCAAGTCCCATGGTCCCCAATGCTTGGTGTGATCATATGCTCAACCTAGAGGTTCTTTAAAGTCCATAAATCATTGTAATATGTAGATCAATCATGCTTAAAAAGATAAGAAGAAAGTAAACTGGCAAATGGAACAGAAGAATTATCTTTCATTGGATGGTTGTGATACCACCTCCTTGTGATTGATCAACTTCATTTTGATGGTGGTTACAGGGGTAACCTGGGGGCTAGGGTGGATTGCGGTGGTAATCGTGTGGGCAGGTCGGTTTTGTTTCATGTAGAGTGAAGGGTATATGGACTATATGGATTAACCTGAATACGGCCCATTTATTATTTGTGTTAAAGTGGGTTGCGCTTTGACACAAAACAGGATTAATACAGTAAATCCCAACCCGTTTATATCTTGTTGGGTTTGCAGGTCGTATGATCTGGGTGGCAATTTGTTGGTGGGTTGTGGCCATGCCGTGTCGAGTAAGGGTATACGACTATATGGGTCAACCTTTATTAATTATGTCAAAACAGGTTGACCCGCTTTGAGCCGAATTACAGGGGGTGTGGGCCCATACAAATGAAATTTAGGGAAAGGATACAGGGAAAGGATGTTTGGATTGCCCTCTACAAACATGGATTGACCGAGACCAATCCGATAGTATTATGTGGATTAGTTGGATTAAGGGTAGCAATGTTTGACACGACCCATGAACCTGACATGAACCGAATGCGAAATTAGTGGATTAGGTTTGACTGTAAACGGCTTTTGAATCAAACAGGTTGACTTGCTTTGACACTATTAATAAATGGGGCGGGTTTGGGTTGAACCATATAATCATATACCCTTACCTTGAGACAACATGAATCTGACCTGCCAACATGAAATACCACATAACCCGTGAACTCAATACAAAACAAGTGGGTTAGGGTTGACTGCAAGCGTGTTTTGTGTCAAGGTGGGTTGACCTGCTTTGACACGAATAGTAAATGGGTCATGTTCAGGCTGAGCCATATAGTTGTATACCCTTATCTCAACGTGACACGAACCCGACCAACCAACACAAATTGCCACCCCTAAATTGGATAGGCCAGATTGTGATCAATTAGATTGACCCCATCAATCTTGGATCAGACATGGATTAGCTTTGAATCAGCTGGATTCATGGATCAGATCAACCCAATACTAATCCACACTGGATCGAATTGGATTGGTTGATCCAATTCAATCTTGAGTTGTGATCGATCCTAATCCCAATCTCAGAATTAAAAGATGTTTATAATATCATCTTTAAATGGAAGTAAATGAAGGGACTTTCAATTTGGGATGCAAAATATCCGATTATTTACCGTACTCAATTCATATTCATATTCATTTAAAGCAAATATGAACCTATATGTATCCGATTCATTTAAATATCTATTCGTTAAAAAAATATCCAATTATGAATTAACCCAATATGTTAAGGAGAGAAAAGCCAACTAGCAAATATTGAAGAGATCCTTAATTATTTAATATTGTCAGCTGTATTTATTTCCTTTGTCAGTCACCTAATTTAGCTAGTTTAGGTATAATTGTAGGATCTTGATTATTTACTTCTTGTATAAAGTCTGCTGTACAATGTCAATGCTATATATACAAAACGTATCAATTCAGCAACTTTCTTACAAATATGGTATATATATATAATTAATTAATTAATGACTGATTTAAATTAATACTCATTATAATATTATAGGTTATTTTATTTCATAAATATTATTGCAAGTTATATTACATTACTTTTAATATTAATCATAACCTAACGGATATAAATATATTAACCTAACTTAATGAATTTGTTTAATTGGATATATCCGTATTCATATCCGATATTCAACTAACTTAACAAATGCAAATATGAACCTATAAGTATCCAATTCAATTATTCATCTGTTCGTTTAAAAAAATCCGATAATAAATGAGTCGAATTCAAAAGTGGAGTGAAATGAAGTGAAATATGATTTCCCTCAACTTTCCAAAATGTGTTTGGTTGCCATTGGAAAGTTAAGGGGAAGATACATTTTTTAAAAGTTTCCCAAAAGAGAATGTAAAATTCCGATCTTTTCTTATGGAAAATTTAAGCTCCATTTTTTAAAAAGTTGGGAAGTGGTTACTCATTTTCTATTGTTGGAATTTTCCACACAATCAAATGCGAAGAAAGTTGTACATTTAGGATAATTGATTTACTTTTCCACAAAATTTTCTACTTTCCATGCAATCAAATAAAGCCAGATGTCCACACTAAATTTGACCCATTTGCATCCTTACTTTCTATTAGCCACCGTTTACCTTTTTTTTTTCTTTTCTCCTAATTGTTGTTTCTTACGATTATCAAAGCGATCATTGATTTCCTAAAACATGGATTAATAAAAGATTGCAAGGAATGACTTGATTGGGGCCATTAAGAGAAATTCGTTGAGATTCATAATTAGAAATATTTTATGTATCATAACTTTGAAGTTGCATAACTCTTAACTCAAAAGTTCTATTGCAAAGGTATTTGGTTCATTGGACATAAAAAGAACTCGAAATTTGGTGTTTTCACCTCAAATCATCCTAATTAGAGAAATTAAATAATGTGATTCAATATTTCCCTTTCTTTTCTTAATACGTAGAGGGATTATCTACATCTCTAATCAATCAAGAAATAATAGGAAAGGTGATAAGAACTAAGGTTAAAAGAATGAACTCTTCTTTCTCTCATCTACATACTATTTGCAAACAAGGACAAATGTTTTGTCCATGAATTTGTATGTCCTGCCATGTCCTCAGACCACAAGGTGACACATGATGGTTTTTTGAATTTGGTGCCTCTTTTAAAAAGGTAGAAACTACTTATTTGAACACTTTGTCTTTATGGTTCAAACCCTATACACCCCATTTTTATGGATACCTATATATTTTTTCATTTTTATAAGTTTAACCCTATGCAACCAGTCTTTGTGTACATGACACATTTTTATGGATACTTATTTGTCATTTTTTCAATAACGTTTTAGGGTTTTGAACTAGAAAGAACATTGAGAGGGAACTGTGAAAAGATTGAGAGGAATAAGAGAGAGCTGAGATGAGGGAGAGAGACGGTGCTGAACTGATTCTTCTCTTTGGCGAAAATAGAAAAAAAAACAAAAAACAAAACAAAACAAAACAAATCAAAAAACAACTAACCTTTGGATATGGGGTCACTGTGATGACTAACGAGATGAATATTGATGAAGAAGTGATGCTCTTGTTCGTCGAGCTCTCAATGATGAAGAGAACCCCCCCCCTCTTCTTTTTTTTTTTGCCGCACAAAGAAGGGAGAATCAACGAAGAATCGATATTACTCTCTTTAAGTGGAATCGGCAAAATCAATAGGCAGTTTTGGATAACCTAGGGTTTGGGACGTATGGGAAATGGGCAAAAATGGGAAGAACGTCGAAGTGGAGGGAAAAGTAAAAAGAGTCATGCGATTTGGTGCCCTTGATCTCAATACCGATGATGTTACCCTGTTGCGATAAAAGGAAAAATCAGATATCGATATTGCAACGCATATTTTCGTTGCTATAAAGTGAAAAATCGCTGCAAAAAAAAAGGTATGGGACCACAGGCTGGGAATCAAATATCGATCTTATAACAAAGCAACGAGTTGAATTTCGTTGCAAATGCCTACCTATTGCAGCGATTTTAATTGCAACATTAGAAAAATCGCTAGAAAAGACCAGATTTCTTGTAGTGTAGACATACAAATTCCTGACAGAACATTTGTTCCCTTTGTAAATGATTGTTATAACTTTTCAGAAACCAACGTAAAACAGATAAAAGCATTCGAAGAAACCATAAAGAAGTTTGGAGATGAAAATCACATTTGATGCCAATATGACAAGAAAGTTTAATAAAATCATCTTATTTTGGGTACCTAGTTTTTCATCTGGAAACCCGTTGTTATGGTTTTAATTCTGGGAACAAATGTTCTGTTCAGGATTTTGTATGTCCTACTATGTCCACTCACCACAAGAGCAAATGTTCATTTTAACACTTTTTTTTAACGGATTTAATCCTATACATCCCATTTTTATGGGTAACTATTTTTTCATATGAAAACTACTTTTACAGTTTTAACCCTATAGACCCAGCATTTGTGTAGGACATTGTAGGGCATACAAAAGGAAACAAATGTTCACTGATGAAAAAATGTCTATGAGTCTGTGATTATAAGCTGACATGTGGTGTGTTAGGATTAAAAATGTCAAAAAAAAGTGTTCAAATGAAAAAGTAGGTGATGAAAAAAGGTTACCTAGTGTTGGTCCTAAAATTATGGGATGTTAGGAGGGGTGGACCAAAGATTGACCTAATCTTTGGTTTTTTTTCTGCACAAGGTGGTTGCTCATAAGACTCGAACTTGCGTTTTCACACTAACAGCCCAAGTGATCCACCATCAATCATGGATTTCTCATTTGATTGCTAAGAAATAGAAAACAAATCTAGTGGAATCCACTAGAGATCAACGGTTGGCACAATAGAGAGGGGGTAACATAGGATTTGATCACAAATTTGACATTCTGAGATGGAAAAGAGGAATTGATGAAATAAAAAGGGAATGAATTCTGTTAGATTTGCACAAATATCGATAGGTTTCTCATCCGAGCAACCAGATGCCATAAAATCGTCTAATCAATGGAATCTCATACTTGATTCCATCAGATTTGGCTCAAATCTAGATGAACAGATGGAGCCTAAATTGAATCAATTAAATAAATAAAACTCTTTATGAGAGTGGTTGGTTGAAAGGAGAGGGAAGCTAGAAATGAATAAGCTTCAACAGTTGTACTTAATGAGTTTTATAGTTTTATAACTCATGAATTTTAATGATCATCATTTTGGAGTTTATGGGTTCCAAGCTCACTACTAAATACGAAATGAACAAACAATCCAAATCATCATAGTATTACAAAAAAAAAAAAAAAAATCATAGTATGGTCGCACACCCATATAGTAATGAGTTTTCTCACAATGGTTATGGGCTGCTAATTAATCCCATTAAGGTAGAGTAATAATGGGCTTCATTAAGCCCATTATATTGTGACTACAAATAGAGTCGAAAATCTCTTTTAAAAAATGACAAAAGGGAAAAATAGAAGCTTTGTCAAGTTAGAATTAGGCATATAAGAGAGGATTTGGAAGACAAGCGATGCAAAGAAACTACTATTCTTTGTTTATTTCATTAAACATTGAATGATACCCTTTTTTTTGGAACTCTTCTTGATTACCTGTTATAGTAAATAACTAAGTCTTTGCAAGCGAAACCTAAGACTTAAGCATATAGAGGAAGAGACTCTTTTGCATTGGATCGTGAAAATCCACAGGGGAAAAGACTTAATTCCGAGGTTGGTTGAATCTTGACGTTAGTGTAGTGAATTCCGTTACACAATTGGTAGGAAACCATGACTATCATTAAGAAAGCTTTTCATATGCATCTCCACGTCCCAGAATTAGGTAAAATGAACTATGATTGGCTTGATCTCTTAAACGAGCACTTAGGAAACCTATTCAACAAGTTCAGCCATAGTGTATTCCTAAAAAATGACCACACTTTTTTTTTGTATCCCTATTCAATTTGACAAATTAAATCATCTTTTTTTTGGAATTAATATTCTAATGATTTAGTAAAATTTGGAACCTAAGTTCCAACAAATTGACGATATTCTATTCCTAAGAAAATGAAGGGAAATATGGTAATAAAATCCATTAGCCAGTCATAATAGTGACCAAAAGTATTTTATGGTCTTGGAAAAGATAATTTGTCACCAAGACTAAGACAAAATTAAATTAGTGGGGGTCATTATTCTCTCAAAGATTATGAGAAGTAATGCTCCTTAACCAAAGTTTACCTCTGACCATTTGTTTGTTATTCTTAGAGATATTAAGATGGTTTTCAATTCTAGAAAATCTTATCCATCCCTATATTTTCCTCATAAGAAAGATAAGAAATAGTGGGGGTAAAAGAATTTTTACCTAATATTCGAGAGGCTTTTAATTTAGAATATTGATGTTTTTCAAGGAAAGAAATTTCATGATTAGGTCAATGATACTTGGAATTTATAGTTATTCTAGAAAACCAAATACCTTTTGATGATTATTTATTGGTAATGGTGTTTCTTGAATCTAATGATTCAAATGAATTTTGTAAATTCCAAGTTTATAACTTGATGTTTTTCTCTGGCTGTGATACTTAATTACAAAATAGATAAATGTTATAGTAGTAAAAAATATTAGATATGTCAGAAAATTGACATGATAATAATATATGGTTATGTGAAAATAACACAAAGATGTTCCTTTATAAGAACTTAGAAATGCTAATAAAATCTTGAGTTGATTCTAGGTAAATGATAGAATGTTTACCAACTTAAGGTTGATAAGAATCAATGCCAACTTAATGCTGATAAGAATGTTTGTTGACTGAATGTTGATGAAAATATAAACCAGCTTAATGCTGATGAGAATGTATGCCAGCTTAAGATTGATGAAAATAAGTTTACTAACATAGAGCTAATGTTGATTAGAATATTGATATAAATCTGATGCTTATATAAATATCAATGTAAAGTTGATGAAAAATTAGAGCTTTCGTAGGTTTGCATTAAATGCTAAATAGATACACAAGTTGTCAAAATTAAATTGCATTACCATTCGGATTTGGGCGGACCTAAATCTATGCCTGCTTACATAGAAAAAGTGATCCTTTGAAGGTCCAAAAGTAGGTGTTTGACCTATTCATATAAGGAATAAAGTATGTTACCCTCTCATTAGTAGAAGAGGAAGAAGAATGACGGTGAATTATATTGATAAGTGAACCGATATGAAGTTACCATTCTTAGGTATTCCAAGTTTAAACACTTGGAGTACAACCATGTGATAGAAGTTCCATGTTATAAATCCGAAGCATAATTATGTCCTCAAATTAAGATATGGTTAACCCATTATGTAAGGTCTTGAAAAGGTAGTTAACCTCTAAGTCGAGGGGAATAGGACAAGCTTATAAGTGGTGATGGTGGATACCTAACTTGGCTGCCTGAGGTTAATGGGAGACCAATCTGAGCCATCTAAAGATTCAATGGGCAAATGAACCAGTTATTACTATGAAGTAAGCATAAAGTTGGTAATTCTGTAAATGAGAGTATTTATACAAATGGATTTACCTGTAGATTTGATGTGATAATTGTGCTAAATTCTTGTAGATCTTCCTATAGATGATGGAGGTTGAAAATATATTATCTTAATGAGTTATGGACCTATATTACTTGGTGCAAGGTTAATACTATTGGTAGAAATTCACATTTCCAAGTGTAGAAGCCAGTCACTTCCTATGACATTCAACACTCAATAAATAGGAATGTGCACGTGACAATGATATTTGTCAAACAAAATTTTGTTCAAAATTTCATCCACTGAATCTTAGATAAGCTCATATTATTTGCCATGTATAAAGGTTTAAGGATAGAACCATTTTTACTCATGCATACTAACCTTTGTAAATTGTCCTTGTCTGAATATAACTAAAATTGGAATAAATGGGGGATTATTGGATATTTCAAATTTATTGAAAGTATCCATGCAGATACTTGACTAAAGCATCCCTGGAGATACTTTGGCAAAGCATCCGTGCGGATGACAAGGTATCAATGTAGTTACAAGAATAAAAATAAAGTAAAATAAAACCTTTCGTATACTTGTAAATTACGAAACAGTTATGCTATTTAATAGGATTCAATGAATTTAGACAAAAGTCTATTGAAATCCTATAGCAATAATGAAACATTAATTAAGGTTCGATGAATCTAGCTAGAAAAAATCCGTTGACATTTGTCAACGGTTAAAATTTATTAAATAAGGTTTAACGAACCTAAACAAGTATTCGTCGAATTTAGACAAATCTTTGACATTTTGGGGAGGCTTTGGAAGAAAAGTGACGTGAAGAGGATGCTCTCCTCTGACTATTTCATTAAACATTGAACGATACCCTTGTTTTGAAAGGTTCTTGCTAGTTTTCTATTTTAGTAAATAGATAACTCTTTATAAGAGAAACCTGGGGTTTGGGTATTTAAAGGAAGAGATTTTTCTCTATTGAATTGTATAAATCCGAAGAGAAAAGATTTAATTTTGAATTTGGTTGAATCTCAACATTAGTATAGTCAATTCCTTTGCATAATTGTCGGGAGATCATGTCTGTTGTCTGTGGACATTGCGGAAAGGGATCCGCGACACACTTCGGGGTGTTTTCGGAGTCGCCACCAACTCGGGTTCTTTTTACAGGCGGGGTTGAGTGCCTACCTCTTTTCTAGGGGAAAGGGAAGATACGGGCTTTTTGGGACCCGAGCTAGGCACTCGAACTTAGGGGTTTGACTCTCTTTTGGTCTGGTTTTCAGGGATTTAGGTAAGCTATTTTGGTTGCAATTGGGGAAGGTATTAGGCACCCCAATTACCCACCTTTTTAGGGTGGCTTCTTTGACCTAACCATTTCATTTTATTTTCACCAAGCAGTGAATGAAAGCACGGAGGTTTTGGTGGGGTTTCTGTCAGTACGCCTAATCTCAGGGTAGTACGCCTTATCATGGGTATGCCTGATCCCTCATAGAGGTGGAGATCAAGCGTACTGACCCAGTTAAACCTTTTTGAGGTTTGGTTGATGTGTCAGCAGGCTGACACTCTTATTAGGACATTTTGGAGGGGTTATGGGATCATTCAATGGCTAGGATGGGCAAAGAGTGGTTTTGGGCTTTTTCTGTCTGAGTACGCCTGAAAGAAAAGGGTACGCTTGATCTCATATATGCCTGATCTCACATAGAGATGGAGATCAGGCGTATTGGTCCAATTGAACCCTTTTTAGGTTTTGCTGACATGTCAGGGACTTGGAATCATTTCCATGGTCTGTTTGAGGGTCTAGGGGTTATTAAAGGCCATTGTGGGATATGGGATAATTTGGAGATTTTCTGGTTTGGTACGCCTAATCTCTCATAGAGTGAGAATTCAGGCATACTATATTTTGCCCAGAAAAATAGTGGCTGTTTCTTGGGGTTTGGGTCACATTCTAGGGTCCACTGACCCTGGATCTTATAGGGGAGGTGAATGAAATTCCTAAGAGGGTTCACAAAAATCCCCAGCCCCTAGAGAAAGGGTGGGACCCATTTTTGGATTTTTCTAAAATAAAAAATATTGTGCACTGTGCACAAATTTCTCAGCAAAGTCTGACTTATAGGACTTATATCTTAAAATTTAGAGATTAGATGGGCCCTAAATTTTACACGAAATCCAAGGGATGCGTTATGAGTTTTCATATAAAATTTCAGGCCAAAATTCATTTTGTACAGAGAGTTATAACTCACACAAGATAGACAAGTACCATAGTTCAGAATTTAGACAACATGCTATACACTAAATTGTAAAATACAGCAAAAATAGCTAAAATTGATAAATAGATCTAAAAAAATTAATTATACATTTAAGACAATTATCTAAATAGGGGATTAATAATTTCAAACGAAATCTATTTTTAGATAGGGTAAACAAATCAGGCATGGGGGCTAGTCCTGTAAAATAGTGCTTGAGCACACTGTTTTGAGGGGTGAAGTGGAGTCCATTCCAAGGATTAAACCCCATTTTCTGAGATTCAAATTGTGCATGATGATAGTTCAAGGTGTTAGTGACATTTGATGTAAGTCACCAACCCCATTAGCATATAGAAATAAAATGGAAATAGCTACTTTAACATGTATCTTATAGAAAAATAGAAAAAAGGGGGAGACAAATTGTCTCCCCCATGTCTCACTCCATTGTTTGGAAGAGGTGGGTTTATTACAACATGAAAATAGTGAATTTAAAACTC
>JAOXJP010235454.1:0-10013 GCA_025762735.1 Platanus orientalis | reverse complement strand
ATGGGGGTCGGGACTATGTTTTACCAATGTATATGGTTTTAAAAACCTAATTGGGTTATGGCCAAATCTTAGGGTCTTTGGGTCACAAACCACTGCGACATGACCCTAAGGTAAGGTGAAAATCATAAAATGCTGGGATGGGCTGAAAGGTAGTGAATGGGCAGGTTAACTAGACCTGGTCGCACTAACGTAGCAACCACGACTGAAGCATTGTCTCTCAGGTAAAGTTTGGGTATCCAATACACTTGTAAATCATAAGCATATAGCCAAGCTTACTATGATTGTTGAGAAAGCTGAAAGAGGCATTTGTAATGAAGGGATCCCTAGATTATATTTATGAAATGGGTTGGTTTAAAGCTAGGTTTCATTTGACTTTCACAGGCTTAACGCCTGAAATTCATCCTGACACCTGAAATTCCTCTCAATGCCTAAATAAAAATTCAGGAGTTGGAATAAAAATAGAGCCCACAAAGGTGCCTAAGCACATGGATGAATTCCAAGATGTCATTTGCCTGTGTAAAAGCTTTAAAGAAGGTTAGGGTTCACTGGGGTGGGTCCCATATCCCAATGCCTAAATTTCTCCAATGCTTATATTTGTTTCCAATGCTTGAATTTTAATCTGTCAAAATTCAGTCCGCACTCTAAAGGGCATATCTTTCTCTACAAAATTCTAATTTGAGCATGGTTGGTCAATTTGGAAAGCTGAGAGAGATATTTCTAACCATATATGATAAGCCTATGTTTTTCTAATGCCTGATTGTTAGTCTGATGCATACTTTTTCTGTCAATGGTTGAATTTTAATAGATTAAAATTCAGTCATTGGGTTTGAATAGTTTGTACTCCTGAGGGCATATTTCTCTCTACAAACTTCCAAATTAAGTGTGGTCAGTCAATTTGGAAAGCTGAGAGAGAGATATTTTCAACCATATATGAGATGCCCATGTTTGTTCTAATGCCTAATTTTGAAATTAATGCTTACTTTTTCAACGCCTGATTATTAATTTCCTTATAAATCAAGTGTTAGACTTGGACAGTCTGTACTTTGGAGGGCATATCTCTCTCCACAAAATTTCAATTTAAGTGTGGTCAATCAATTTGAAAATCTGAGAGAGATATTTCTAACTATTTATGATAATTTTATGTTTGTCTGATGCCTGATTGTGACCTTGATGCCTACTTTTGTTGTCAACAACTAAATTTTAATAGATTAAAATTCTGGCGTTGGGTTTGGACAGTTTGTACTCTAGAGGGCATATCTCTTTCTACAAAATTCCAAATTAAGTATGGTCAATTAATTTGGAATTCCGAAAGAGAGATATTTCTAACCATATATGATAAACCTATTTTTTGCTAACGCCGATTTTTCAACACCTACTTTTCCAATGCCTAATTTTTAATTCCCTTAAAAATCAAGCGTTAAGCCTAGACCCAAAATCCAACAGCCTTGTTTTGGTCATTTGGACCCCTTAGTGGCAGTGAAAGCTTCTAAAATTATGCATGCTAGTAGGTAGTATAGATATATATATATATAAACATCATATAAAAAAATGGGTTTCATATCATGCATACAAAATTCAAACAAAATCCCCAAATATTAAGCTCATTTCAGTCTCAAAAAACCCAGATTTTGGGGTTTGTTTGGGAGGCCATCTCGAGGCATTCCACAACTCTATAAATCATGAAATTAAATATAGTAGCTAGCATGTATGTCTAGTTTAACATAGTTAAATTTGGACTCAAGCATCCCTCTAAAAAATTTACAAGAAAATTGGCATTAAAATAGGTCAAAAATGGAAATAAGTAGAGGTTGTTGAGCCTCCATTGTGTAACCCGAATTGGAGCAGAGCTTAGACATGAATTGGACAACATAACATCATACTAAATTGACATAAGATCACAAGGGGGAGCAGCTAGATCAAAGTTGAGGCTTACCTTGGGTCCAAATTGGCCTAGGGTTTGCAAAAACCTTTTTTTTCCTTCTTCCTCTCTCCTGATTTTGGGGTTTTTTTGTTGCCAACCCCCTTGAGCACGAATTTGGGGGCATGTGTAGCCTCCAAAGGGTTACAATATGTGGCTAGGGTTTAACCTAAGATGGGGGATGGGGATTAGCTTTAGGGTTGTTGGGTGTAGGGCTAGGATTTAACCTAAAATGGGTGGCTAAGGTTCATGCATTTTGTGCTAAGGTAAGGTTGTTAAATGAGGAGATGGGATTAAGTCTAGGATTTGAGATGGAGGGTGAGGATGAGGGTGTGCTAATTTGCATGGATTGATGACATGGACCAATAGGAAAGGAGTAGATTTATGATGCAGTAATTTCATAGAAGGATTTAGATTAATGATGCAATAAATGAAGATTCCAAAACAAAGGTCCACATCCATTTTTTTTACTTGGCCCTTGTGGACACATTGGTCAACCGAATTCATAAGTCGACATTGGCGAACCCTCGAAAGTCTAATTTCTGGTAAATTTGGAGAAACCTTTATTAAACTGTAAAAAGGGTAAAATAGTAAAATTATTTATCAAAAATCTTTAAGGAATATGTACGGGTTAGATCATTGGAGGTATTGCTATAAACGGAAAGTTAATCAAACATGTATGCAGGGAGAAACATGAAAACCCATATTTCTGAAGAAAATAGGAATTGCACAAATATAAGTGATTCCGTCCAAGTTTGTTTTTTGACTTTCCAAACTCTATTGGTTGCATACAAACAGTGATTTTCAGGTTTCCTAGACATTCCAATTGCACTAACAGGGTTTGTGCGAGAGTTGGGACCATTGTGAAAAACTGGAGAGGGTGCAACATCTTTAGTTTCGATCGATCCTTTACTTACATTTTATCAAAGATGAGACAACTGTAGGGTATAACCCACATGTGATGTCTATTTATGCAGATGTAAATGCATATCACAATTCAATCCATAAAGTCTGTGCAATTTCTAAAGCCATAGTTGGATTGTTATCATGGTTGAAGAATCCTCACAACAAATGGGTTAGTTGTTAAAAAAACCCACCACTGCTTCTCAGGAAAGAGCTGATAACATTTCTCTGCACGACCAAACCAAGCCACCCTTCCGGTTCAAATTTTGGCACAACCCAGTCCATATTTTTTAAAGGCTTACCTACATCGGCCATTTTGTTTAGTGCTTTATCTACCGCATGATTTACTGAAGGCCACCTTGTGACATTTGCTCGGCATCGGACAATGAGTAAAGCCATACTTCGATCCATCAAGTCTATGAAATGCTAACTTTTAGCCATAGTGTTTCTTCTAGTCATAGTCTAATCAACTATCAAGCTTAAGTAGTAATTTATAGCATGGGTTACTTATGAGAAAAACCCTTCTATAACTTCTTGGGAAATAACGCAACAACATTTTTCTGTAAGTTCTAATGGTCACCACTTAACAGACCGACCTATTAGCACCAACCTCGATGACGCTTGCCTATTGGGACAGAAGCATTGTGTTGCATTCACCCTCAAATGTTGTGTGTTATACCCACTTAGCAAAGACTGGGTTGCTATCACCTGGGTAAGGCACAACACCCAATCCTGTGGGATCCCATCTTGGCTGCAAAGAGAGTCTTATAAATTCTTCCTTGCACGTCCCCCCACCTTGGTAATGTTTAAGTGGGATGAAAATATTGTCATGGATCAAGCTATAACCTATGTAGCCATCGCTTTTTAGATGTGTAGCACTGACCCTCCAAGGTCCCATAGCTTTTCTAGAGAGAGCTTCCAAAATCTCTCTATAAGTCCCATAAAGTATAACATTCACCTAAGTGGGATAAAGGCAATGTTGTAGACCAATCCGGCTATGTATCATGACCGATGTGAAGCCACACATGTTTTCGAAAGTGATATTTAGCACATATGTACCATGATTGATGTAAAACCCAGTAGTGTTCAATCATGGCGACATATATTTTTCTATAGTTTTTCCAGGGAGAGCATCACTGACATCCCTCACCGAGTCCCATTAAGACTCTCATGGACAGTCACAAAAAGATGTTGAGTAATCAACTTCACAAATGAATCAATGATCACTCTATACAATAAATGCAAAACATGTCAACATGCAAATCTAGTAAGAAACTTTACATAACTCATACAAATTAAATCATTAAGCTAACCAGAAGCAAATACAAGTGCATAAGTCATCTAAATGGTTCGTTTGTTTACAGCTTTTGCATGGCCGATCTTTTCGTAATGTTTTCAAGCAGTTGCGCCTGATGTCAATGACTTACATGTCTCCCAATGCAATGCATATGCTAACAGTAACACCTGTGAAGTAAGAGGAAATGTCAATTACTTGTGCATAACTCATGGATAGCCTATGTTTTCAAAACAAAGAAGGTTCCATCGATAAATACTCACTTTTGAAAATTAGATTGAAGGAATTTATAAAACATTGAAGGGCCCACCTTCAACCTAAGAAGGTATTTCAAAAGCAAACTCATTTCAAAACCTTGATCCAAAGTCAAGAACAAATTCAACCCATCAATATTTTCTCTGTCAAAACTATTCTATATTTCAAAAACTATCCACCTAATATTCATGAGTTACATATAAGGAAGAAACATGGTCTCTCCCAAGTAAAAATTAGGGCACTTCCTACTTTGCTATATGCGGCGAAGCCACACATACTAAAGATGGGCAACTGTCAGCACCCATATTTTGACTTGGGTCATTTGACAGTATGAGGATAGCATAACAACATATAGACATCGAGACTTTAAGAACCCTTGTCTTAGGAAGAGAAAACCTGGACTCTAGGAGGATAGGCATTGCTAAAGAAGTCTTTCTGGATATGTCAGTTGCCAATGAACCAGTTAGAGTACCCTATTACAACCCAAATGCACCATTTTAGGACAAACCCTAATCTTTCACAAAAGCATCAACAAGACTTTGAGGATCCACATTTTAGAACCCCATCCATATCATCAGCAATTTTTCTACCTTCTATAAGTCTTTCTCCAACAAAGCATCACAAATGAAAATTTTCCATTTTTCCCTTTTGCCCTCAAAAGCCCAGAACTCACGATCTACCACTCAGACCACTGAATTTCTCCTACCTATATAAGCCTACTTATTGTGAAGCATCACAAGTGAAGAATTCTCATTTTCACTTTCTTTTACTTGTGGGTGAAAAATTACTATTTTATCCTTTTCACCTTAGAGCATTTACCCCTAGACCCTTAAAGGATCCCAAAGCCTCTCCCATTGTCTAAATGATGTAATTTTAAATCCTATGCATTCCTAAGTCTCCCAATTCTGAGGAACTCAACACAAAACAGATATTTTTTGAGAATAACAACAGCTAATTTCTCAATTTATGATGACCCTAACCAAGAATGACCCCTGCAAGAACTCTCAAAGATTCATCTAATCTCTGAATCCAAAAAGGTCAATCGTTATATCTCGACCTCGGCCTTAGTTTCAAATCTTCAAGTCTAAGAAGAGAACTTTGAAATCTCGAGCCTTTTTGAAATCTCAAATCTTCCCCAAGGGGATTAAAAAGTTGTTTAGCTACATTTTACTCATATGGAGCCAGAATGTTCTCTAGATCTCCAAATCAAGATCAGTCAGTGTCCATCTCCCCAGAATCGCGATGCCTTTGAAAATTTGTCTAAGGAGCATGAACTTTCATGAAACTTATCTACTCAGATTCCCTCAAATACTTCAAAAAGAGCAATAAATCAGGTATAAAAATCAAACGCTCAACCAACTCCCAAAAGTTCACCTAAATTAAGAAATTTAGTTTGTTAGTGGCCACCCCATAATAAATTCAAAGGCTCCAAACTATTAAGTCCACAATAAATTATAGGAACCCTATGGCCCAAACCATCATTTCTGCTCAAGCCAAGAAAAAACACTTTTCATCTATATTTGGCACATAGAATGCTCTTAAAAGTTCTCCCGAACTTGGAATGTAGCAAGTTCAAGCCCATTTTCTCAGTTTCACCCCTGTCCTCAAAAGAACATTTAACAAACTCCAACTTCAGACAATGTCCAATAGTTCAATTCCACCAATCTTCAGGCAGTTATAGAAACTCAATTTCTCCAAGTGACCCTGCTTTGAAAACCTTTTGGTAACTGCCCGAGAATCCGATATCCAGTCTGTTAAATCTTGTAGATCTGGGGTTCCCCAAGCTACAAATCCACCAAATTTGGCCCATATCAGAGATCCACAAAAAAAATAACGGCATTTCCAGTCCAAGATTCTCTAACTGCCCAAAAAATGGTTTTTGACCTAGTTTTCTGTTCGGACGTCATAATTTAGGGTAATCAGAGGCTATGACTCATCTGGACCTAAGATCATATATCACTTGACAATTTCTAGATCAATTTTACCATCTTACCCTTTCAAAGTGCATATGATAGCTTTTTAGGTAAAAAACCTTGATTTCACCCCCTTGTCCTTATCGTAATTTGGTTCTGACAAGTCTAGCACAACTGAAATATCTATGACCTTGAAAAATACACAGATTGAGCTAACTTCCGAGCTCAAGAAACCATGAGGCCTAACAGTAGAGAGAGGGTTCAAAAACCCTTAAAGCAATAAATATCCATTAATGAGCTAAGACTTTTCAACTTAACTAATTAATGGAATTTCATGCCTTAATATCTCATGAAAAACCTTGGATTAGAATCTTTCACTGAGCATTCTAACCCTCACCCTTAGATCTAGGGATTGAGTTTTAAATCCCTAGAGCTCCCCTCAAGTTCTCCTAATTGGCATCTTGATGCCTTCCATGGAAAATTGCAACCAACAGCATGCCATCAAATGGCATCCAAGTCCACCCTTTAGCCACCTCATCAATCCATGCCAACAAACACTAAGTAATACCCACCCTGCACCTCATCTATCTAAATAAATCTTAGCCTTCCCCTTTGCCAAGTCACCAAACACAATTCAATAAATCCTAGCCACTCATCAAAAGTCAATCTCCACCCTCCACCTAGATAAACTTAGGGCTGATCTCAACCCTCCACCACACCACAATTGGGGCTATAAATAGCCCCAATTTCGTACAACCCTAGGTTGGCAACAAAAAAATCCTAAGAGAGAAAGGAAGAAAAAGAGGAAGAGGAGAAGGAATTTCCAAACCCTAGGCTACTTGACCTCAGGTAAGCCTAAACTTTGTCCAACTTCATAATCCCTATGCTTGTATGTTAGTTTTGTAAACTGTTATGTTGTCTAAATCTTGCTAATTCATTACTTCAATTCGAGTTACATAGTAGGGGCTTAGCAGCCTCTACTTGCTTTCATTTTTTAGAATGTATTAGTTTTGACTTTCTATGAATTTTATACAAATATGCTTAAGCTCAAATTTTAGTATGTTATAGTAGACATGTATACTTGATAGTAGATTTAATTTGATATTTTATAAGTTTTCGAAGGCCTCGAGATGGCCCTCCAAATAGACCCCAAAATCTGGGTCTTTTGTGACCTAATTCAGCTAAATTTTTTGGGATTTTAGTTTAATTTTTCTATGCATGATCTAAAGCCTAATTTTTTATATGTTATTCTTATATATGTTTCCTATTATCATGCACAATTCCATAATTTTTTAAAATCCCTAAGGGCCCCAAACTCAAGAAATCTAGTTGTTGGATTTTCTCCTAGTAACTAACGCCTGAATCTTATGAAATTAAAATTCAGGTGCTGAACAAACATGCGCCAAGAGTAAGATCAGGCGTTGAGATCTAGGACCCACCCTAGGGAGCCTTGATCCTTTTCTAGGTCTGTCCCATGGCTATTGTAACCTCTGAAATTTAATCTTATGCATGAGCACCTCTGTGGGCCCTTATCTTCTTCCCAGCGCCTAAATTTAATTTCAAGCGTTGAGAAGGAAATCCAGGCATTGGAGTGAATTTTAGGCACTAAGCCAAGGTTAAAAACCATATTTTTCAAAATTGGTTAAGTGTGTGTGTATCCTAAATGTAGTGTAAAGACCTAGGAGAAATCCCACCCCTCTGGGCCCTACTTGTGTGGACCAAAAACCAAAGTTGGTTGCTGACCCCAGCACCCAACACCTAAATTTTCCCTGAATTAAATTCAGGCGTTGAACATTCAGGCGTCAAACCAAAAATAGGCATTAGGCCTATAACAGATGACCAAGTAGCCTACTTCGGGAGATCGTATCTCCACGTAGCCAAGTGCCATGACCCTTAAGATTACATAGTGTAACCCTAGGAAACTTACCCTAACCTAACCCAGTGGTCCTATAGTACTGGGACCCACCAAACCATCCTAAAAGACCACATGAACATGTTGACCTAATCAGCTCCCAACTCCTGAATTTTATCTTGAATTAAATTCAAGCTTTAGAAATTTGAGCGTTGAGATAAAATTCAGACATTAAGCCCAAAAGATAGAAAAATATAACTTCTTCCCTTTTCTCCCCTTCATGTCAGCATTGAACCTAACCCTAAAGTCTCAGCCAATGAGTAATTTAGAGGGGTCCACAATCCCTTTAAAGACTTAACCCATGAGGGGTCTCCTGTAATCAGAATAGGATATCATAAGGGACAATTTCTAGATTTTTTAGGAACCAACACTTGAATTTCACCCAAAATTAAATTTTGGCATTGAGGGTAATTTCAAGCGTTAAGCCTAAGAAAAATCCAGCAAACACATAACTCAAAATTCACAAAGCATGGGCATTGATATACTTTAAGACTTGTGTGAATCAGAGAAGCCACCCTAAAAAGGCGAGTATTTGGGGTGCCTAAACTTTCCCTAAATACAACCAAACAACTTACCCCCACTCTTAGGAATATAGACCAGTATTAGGAGTTAAACCCCTAGACCTTCAGGTCTAGACTTCTCTTCCCTTAAAGATGAGAACTGATGTCCAACTCCATCGGTTAACCCCGAGTTGGTGGCGACTCCCAAAAAAGCCAAACCCTCTTATAAAAGGGTTAGCAACCTTCACGCACTGGCATCACGTGCCGAAGAGTGGGCCCGAAAACCACGGGCATGCAGGGGAACTTGAACCCCTCAGACCACGATGTCCACACGTTCTATCCCCAAATACCCAGAAGTCTGTAAAAGCCTACAAAACCTCATAAATGCCTCAAGAAATGATTTAAGAACTCAATTTTGCTGAAGTTCCAGAATGGGGTCCCTTTGGGCCAGTACGCCTGAACTTTCATTCCTGTGAAAGATCAGGCATACTAACCTGAAAACCCTATCTTCTTGTCTCTGTGTGTCCCATGGTATGAAAAGACTCACAAACCTTTAGAAACACTCAAGAAAATACTTCTAGACTCCTAATTTTACTAAAACAACCAAGTGGGGTTTATTTGGAACAACATGCCTGAACTCACATCATTGTGAAAGATCATACATACCTAAAGATTAGGCATATACATGAAGATTTAGCATACTGATTAGGAAATTCTATTTTACCCTTTCTAATAAATTAGAATGTAGGAATGAAGCCCCACATGTCTAGAATAATAGAAAACCCTTGTTCCAACATCTAGAACCCGTGTCTAGCCTTTGAACATAGACTAAGTCGAGTATTAAGTATTTAAGTGCCTAAAACTTGAGTTTTACTTAGGAGACAATGCTAGTGTTGTGGTTGCTATGTCAGTGCGATCCGGCTATGTAACCTAACCCAATCACTACCTTTCAATCCTTCCTAACTTTTTATAGTCTCCACCTTACCCTAGGGTCATATCGTATTGGTTCACGACCCAAAGACCCAGGGACTTGGTCATAGCCCAATCAGGTCCCTAAAATACTCACATTGGTATACATAGTCTTGACCCCCCTTAACTAACGTATTTCAACAGCGAGGAGTACTCTATAAGTACACAAACTCCCTTAAATAAAACTACCCTGAATCACTCTCATAGTCTGATGTACTTGACTATAGAGATTTGCACACACAACAAACCCCCAGAACTACATGCAGTTTGATCCTAACAAAACCTTAGGAACATTGAACCATATAAGATCGGGTATGTAGGCAGTTGAAGACTATGTCTTAGGTGTAAT
>JAOXJP010235453.1:0-10013 GCA_025762735.1 Platanus orientalis | reverse complement strand
CTAATAGGCTCTCTTCAAACTTTTGAAGCCTCTAGTAAGGTCATCACCAAGAAGAAGGGGATTGCCCTCAAGGTGGAAGAACCCTCCGGATCCAATGAGGACTCCAATGATGATTTAGCCTTAGTGGCTAAAAAGTTCAAGAAATTCTTTAAAAGAAATGTGAGAGATTATTCCAAGAACAAACAAGTTAGGAAATCATTTTCTAACTTTAGAAGGAAAAATGATTTCTTTAAAGAATCTCCCATTTGATATGAATGCAAAGGGAGAGGTCATATTGCCGAAGACTGTAGCAATAAGAAAAACAAATTCAAGCCAAAGAGTAAGGCTATGGCTGCAACTTGCAATAATGATTCCGATGTATTGGAAAATGAATCCCTAAGTAGTGAGGAGGGTGTCTCACAAGAAATCAAAACTTTTATGGCTTTCAACACTCCCATGAGTTCACTTGTAGATATAAGTGACTAAAGTAGTGAGGATGAAAGGGATGTTGAAAAAGAAGATGAGAGTTATGATGTCTAAGAAGCCTTCAATAAGCTATTTCTCTAAAGTGTTGACTTAGGGAACAAAAACAAGCAACTTAAGAGAGAAATCAAGGAATTGACACTAAAGTGAAACTCCTTTGAAGACATCATCTCAATCCTTCAACAAAAGTCTTCTATGAAAAGTGAAAGAGAAATAAAACTTCTTGCTCCTAAGTACTAAAGAGGAAATGAATCTAAAAATAGTAGAAGTAGAAAAGAAGTTTAGTGAAGCTAAATCTTTTCTAAGATTAGAGAAAGACAATAGGAAAAATGAAAAGAAGAGACTCTTTGAGGATAATAAAAAATTGTCTAACAAAGTTCTTGAAATAGAAGAAAAGTTCAAAACTTTAGAAGAGGAAAATGATGAGATAAATAGTGATGATTCCCTCATTCAAGAATTGGAATTTCAAATTAAGACTTTGAATGAGAGGAACAAAGAATTAAACATGACTTATATCCAATAAACAAGAAAATCCCTTGATTACCGTAAGAAAATCAAGAAGCTTAAGGAGGACAAAAGAAAGTCCATTTTCATACTTATGCAAGGAAATGACATGTTTGAGAAGATGCTCACAATGGGAAAGGATCATGGAAACATGACGGGGCTTGGATATAATTCCGAAATCAATGCATTATCTTCCACTCAAAGGCCTAACAATGTCTTTGTTAGAGCCAAGGGGAATGATCAAACACCTCCACAAACCTTCTACAAAGGTAAAGAGAAAGTGGATTCTCAAAGACCTTATCAAAAGTCAAAAAAGGTTGAGAAGAACCAAAATACCTTATTCAAGAGAAAAGCTCCCATAAGTCAAGGTAAAGATTGGGAAATACCAAAACAATCCCAATCTCGGTCCCTATGTTCAAGTAGCTAGGAGTAGACCTCAAACCAACCAAGTATCACTCTTTAGAGGATTCCAAGGGAATGCCTCTACTTCTAGAAATGCCAATAAACAACCTAGAAGAACTTATCAATCCTCTCATACCCAATCTTCTAGAAGAAGACAACACCAATCCTATGTTCTTAGAAGGCCACAATTCTATTGTTACAATTGGGGATTAGAAGGGCATATTAAAGTTGATTGTAGGAAGATGGCTAATGACTTAAAAACCCAAAGATATCAAAGTTGAAGGAAAACACAAAATATTAAAAATGTCAACAAAATGAACTATTTTCAAAATGTTGAAAATAGGAACCTCCAAAGGAAGAATGATTTAGCCCAACAACAAAATGTAAAAAAGCAAAATCTAAAACAAACTTAGGTTAAGAAAACATGGGTTAGAAATGATGAACTAAAATGCTTAGTCATTTATATGACCTTAAGAGTCGGGAGCACATCAAGGGGGTACCTTGATAGTAGGTGCTCTAGACATATGACCGGGGATAGGTCATTATTTGTAAGACTTGAGGAAGCTCAAGGTGGGAGTGTCACTTTTGGTGATAGAAACATGGCCAAGATCATTGGCAAAGGGAATCATAGAGGACACTCACTGATGTCTTTTATGTGCAACGTTTAAAGCACAATTTAATTAGCATAAGCCAAATTTGTGATAAATGTTATGTTGTGCACTTTGTAAAGGATGGATACATAATCATGGACAAAAAAGGAGAAAAAGTTATTGTTAAGGGAATGAAAACAGGCGACAATTGCTATGTCATAGAACCCAGCAAGCAATAGTTGGGAACTTGTCTCATGTCTTAAAGGGATAAGATCAATTTTTGGCATCAAAGGTTAGGTCACCTCAATTTTAGGTATCTAACTAAGCTAAGTAAAAAGGAGATAGTCAAAGACTTGCCTAGGTTAAGCAAAATTGACAACCTATTGTGCAAAGGTTGTCAAATGGGAAAACAAACTAAAATACCTCATAAGAAAACAAATCAAATAAGGACGTTTCGATCCTTAAAGCTTCTCCACATAGACTTAATTGCTCCTAGAAGAACGGAGAATCTAGGAGGTAAGAAATATTTTATGGTAATGGTTGATGATTTTTCACGTTTTGCTTGTTTAGCATTCCTAAGAGAGAAATCTGAGGCTTTTAACGAATTTCTAAACATTTGTAAAAGAATTCAAATTGAAAGGGACTTGATCATCAAACGCATCAGAAGTGATCATAGAAGGGAATTCGAGAATCACAAATTCTCGGATCGGTGTGATGAGATGGGAGTCAAACATGAATATTCAGATCCAAAAACTATATAACAAAATGGAGTGGTTGAAAGAAAGAATAGAAAATTGCTCCACATGGCTACCTTTATGCTCACAAGTAAAGACTTAGCCAAAAGATTTTAGGCTGAAGCGATAAACACTACATGCTATGTCTCAAACCGTGTTTATCGTAGACCGGGAATTGACAAAACAACCTATGAAATATGGAATGGAAAAAAGCTAACCATTAAATCCTTTAAGGTATTTGGCAACACATGCTACATCTTTAGGGATAAAGAACATGTTAGGAAGTTTGACAAGAAAAGCCATGAAGCTGTTTTCTTAGGATATTCTACAAGTAGACCTTACTGAGTCTACTACAAAAGGACTCTCACAATGAAAGAGTTAATCAATGTAGCTATGGATGATTATGAGTCAACATAAGTACAAATTGAATTACCTGTTGTGTTCTTAGATCATGAGCTGGAGACCTCATCTCATAAAGAGATTGACGGATCCCAAAAAGGCCAAGGAGAGCTCACATCTCAACAGAGCTCTGAGGATGAAGTTGAAGAAATTTAAATTCGTCCTAAAGAGAAAAGGCTCACAAAAGGATTGTCACAGAATGACATCATAGGTGACCCAAATGATGGAGTGAGGACAAGGCGCCGAATTGAAAACATTCTAAGCCACTTTTGGTTCACTTAAAAAATAGAGCCCAAGAAAGTCAAAGAAGCTCTTAATGTTCCTGATTAAATCATGGCCATGTAAGAGGAGCTAAATCAATTTAAAATGAACGATGTATGGTTCTTAACGAAGAGGCCCTTGATAAGAACATCACTGGTACCAAATGGATATTTAAGAATAAACATGATAAACATAGTACTGTGACCAGGAACAAGGCTAAATTAGTAGCCAAAGGGTATGCCCAGATTGTGGGCCTTAACTTTGAGGAGACATTCGTCATAGTTGTTAGATTGGAGTCCATTGGGATCTTATTGTCCATTGTGTGCGACCTAAAATTTAAACTATACCTAATGGACGTTAAGAGTGCTTACCTAAATGGGATACTCCAAGAAGAAATTTACGTAGAACAACCAGAAGGATTTGTAGATCCACATTTGTCTAACTATGTATATCGGCTCAAAAGTGCACTTTATAGCCTCAAACAAGCTTTTAGAGCTTAGTATGAGAGGCTCACTAACTTCCTTCTTGGTCACCATTTTGATAGAAGAAATGTAGACAAAACACTCTTCATTAAGAAACAAAATAGTCATATACTTATAGTGCAAATCTATGTTGATGTCATCATTTTTGGGTCCACCAATGAGGAGATGTCTCCCGTTTTGCCCAAACAATGAAGTCTGAATTTGAAATGAGTAAATAAGAAGAACTTAAGTTTTTCCTAGGTTTACAAATGAAGCAAACTCAAAATGACATTTTTTTAATCCAAACGAAGTTTGCTAAAAACCTTGTGACTAAGTTTGGATTGCAAGAATCCAAACCAACCAACACTCTTATTAGCACAAGTGATAAGATCACAAAGGATCTTGACGGAGCCGAGGTAGACTCGACCTACTACTAGAGTATTATTAGCAGCTTACTCTATTTGACTGCAAGTCGACATGATATATCTTTTAATATAGGTGCGTGTGCGAGATATTAAGCAGCCCTAAAGGACTCACATCTCAAAGCGGCTAAGAGAATTATCCGCTATGTCTACGGGACTTTGGACTATGGTATCCCTTTGATACTATATGTGAAATTGTAGGGTACTTAGATATAGATTAGACTGGTGATGTCGAAGATCACAAAAGCACGAGTGGATGTTGCTTTTACATAGACAACAATCTTGTTTCTTGGCATAGCAAGAAACAAAACTTTATTTCGTTGTCTATTGCCGAAGCTGAATACATTGTAGCAGGTAGTGGGTGCATTCAACTCCTCTGGATGAAGCAAATGCTTAATGACTATGAGTCAAGCCAAAATATGATGAGTCTTTTCATTGACAACAAGAATGCGATAGACATTTTGAAGAATTCAGTCCAGCACTCAATGACTAAACACATTGACATCAAACGTCATTTCATCAAGCGACTGGTGGAGGAAAATGTCATTTCCTTGGACTATGTGAAAACCGATGATCAATTGGTGGATATTCTTACCAAACCACTCAATTCAAAGTATTTTGAGTATCTTAGAAGTTTCATTGGTCTGTGCACAATTCGATGAATCTTAGTGGATCAAGTGCTCTCACAGGAATCAGCTCTAGTGACTCTGAGCCTGGTAATGAAGCCCCGATGGACTATCAACGCCATACGTGGATCATGTCCAACTGGGCACATGTTTGAAGAGCTTGACTCTCATTATGCTTCCCTAGGCCCAATCACTGGCCCTTTGGTCCTAGGCCAACCAGTGGGCAATTGTCTAGTTTAGATCCAGGAAACGTGATCGATCACAAGATCTGTGATCGTCTTACAAAATTCCTACAATTTAAAAACCATCCAAGCACCTCTCTAGTCAGTTTTGCATCCGAAGCTTGGCATTTAGTTCCCCTCCTCTTCCCCTCTCGACAAACCCTAGGCTCTTCTTTCCCAATCCTCTAAACATCTTCCTATGGCATGCACGAAGCAAACCACCGATCCTCCAAAGAAATCTTCACGGCCGGCTTCACAAGAGATTCAACCATCGTCCTCCCAGCCAAACAAAGGGAAACGACCCATGAACAAACCCCAAGCCTCCAATAAACGCTTCAAGAGACGGCGAATGGGTTCCTATTCTCCATTCCGCAGTGCATAAAGCCTTGAAAGGTTCAAAAAAATTTTCTCTTGTCGTGGGTTTGAAGACGGCTCACATCTATGAGCGCATTGCTGCTTACCGACGGTTACCATTATTTGAACTCAAGGAGCCTATCCAGGATGAAGCCATCCACATTTTCTACTCTAATGTCTTTTGCGAAAATTATGCAATGCATTCCTTTATTATGTCTAGCTACAAGGTTCCGATCCATGTGAACCCGGATGTCGTTGTGAAGGTACTGGAGGTGCCTCGTGTGTTAACCAATGTCATTCCCTTTCTGATCACGAAACTCGCTATCCAACAGAAAGACGAAATGAATGAGCACCTCTATGGCCATTATGCAAAGTGGAAAGGGAAACTAGATCACAACAGTTGTAGGCCCGTCGTTAAGTTTCTCCACTGGACCTTCACCTACAACTTTCTGCCCACCACACATTGGAGTCATCTAACTGATGACCTGGCATACCTTATCGACGGCATTTTGGATGGGAAGCAGATTGACCTTCTATCAATCATTTGTTACTTCATGTTGAAAGTGACCACTGCGAAACATCCTACTGGCAACCTTGATCACCAAGCTCTTGATTGTCGATAAGGTCCCCTTCAAGGTTGATGCCAAGGATAGTCATCCCATCCCTTCAGTTGGGTATGACACTCTCTCGGATGGGATTGATGGATCCCATTGGAGGCTTGTCATCAAATTAGTCTTTCAAGCCCAATCCGACCAAGTCCATTGCTACCATTGCCAAGGCCACTGTCATGCATCTGCTCCATAGCCTCGTGGACAAGGTTAGACGTGTCTTCAAAAATCAAAAGAGGATCACGAAGAATCAGAAGCTGATTGTTGCTCGCCTTAACTTCCAAACTCCGGATGATCCCCTCCTGTTGGAATCCGCCAACGAGTCAGATGAGGAGGTCGAGGCTCCTATTGATGAGGATTACTTTGATATGCCTTCCACCCGTACCTTCCGTGAGGCTACACGAGGCTCCAACGATGACTCGGATGCCCAGGAAGACATAGGAGGTCCCTGTGATGGTGCTACTGATGAAGTGGGTGATGGTGATGGAAATGGTGATGATGAGGATGATGAAGAGGGTGAGGAGCTTGAGAGTGACAAGTCTGAGGAAGAAGACTTTGAGTACGAGGAGTGATTCCTCTATTACTTGTATTTTTATTTTTTTTATTCTTTGTATTTTGTTCTGTTGGTCTCATGTATTAGTCAGAGTGGAACATTGGTTTGAACTGCTTCCTTATTATACTTATGAGCCTTCTATTTTGAAATTCAATACAATTTCTACTTTCTTATTCCATTTCATTCTATGCCTTGTCAATTCTTGCCTAAAAGGGGGAGCACTAAGAAAATACCACTAGAGGGAGTTCTGATACAACATGCATCTAGGATAGTGAGTGCGTACACAAGAGATAGGAATAAAAGTGCTAAAACAATAAAGAGAAATAAACTAGATTCCTACTTGCACAATTATCATGCTAAGTTAAGTGGTTTTTAACTTATATTCATATGCATTAGAGGAATTAGGGATTGCAAATTAATAAACAAATAAGAGACTTAAGCAAATAGTTAGATTATTAGACTAATCGGAGAATGAGAATAACAGGGTGCTGCCTAGAAAATCCTGAGCATAAAAAAAAATGTCTAATAAAGTGTTCAGGCATGGTAATAATGATGGGAAACAGTAAATAGAGTAAATGTTTCAACCCTAGGCAATTAAAGAATCAAGATAAGATGTTCAATAGGGTTATGGGTGTGTAGGGCTGTTCAAACAGTAAAAATTCAGCAAACAGTTATTTGTGGAAATTTAACAAACATCCAGTCGGCAGAAAATCAAAAGTATGTAAACTTGGGAATTAAGAAAGTCAAACAATGGGGTTTGGCTAGGGTTATAATGGGCTGATGTTAGGTATAATTTAGGGTTAGAATAAAGGGCCGTAGTGTCTATAAAAACACCAGAAATCAGCCTTTACCAGTCCCTCAGTAATACCACAACAACCCTCAAAATATCACTAACCTAGGGACTCAAAAGTCCTCCAAATAGAAAGAATAAAACCTGATGTTGTTGTTGGTGTAGCCTGGTTGTCTTCCCATGAGAATCCAATTAGAAATCCCCACTTGAGTCAGCCAAAATACAGGGGATGTGTTGAATCTAAAATCTCCGCCCAGGAGACCTTGTTGCCACCACACCTATATTGACCCAACCATGGAATTTTGAATGTCAAATTTTTTTCAATGTAGGACCCTCATTATAGGATCACCCAAGAGTGGATATCCCAGAAAAATCAGAATATCAAAACACTTGCTGAAGTGATGTTTATAATCAATCTTCTACAGACTGTCCAAAAGCCCTGTTCATGCCTAGACTAGGAAAAACCAGCTATGGTTTTCTCATGCTAGCTGTCTGGAGTAATTTATCACTCTCTCTGGGATCGTCTTGAGGTCTATTACCATCTTAAAAAAACAAATCTCCAAAAACTTAAATGATGAGAGATTGGTAGTTGATCTTCTACCAACTGTTCCAGCAGGTTATTCATGCCTAGCACAAGAAAATCAGCCCAGAACTCAGTCAAAACTGCAACATACAAGTGGGGGCTGCTTAAGAACACCTATGAGTGGCTGTCTTGCTCCAAAAACTGGAGTTAGATGTTCGGTGAAGAATCTCCTGCAGAAGGTTAGTTTCCAGCAGCACAAAATTTTGAAAATTGTATAGAAAAGATGAGGAAGGAGGTGGGAGAACCTTTAACCCAAGGGGAGGGAGTGACTTCCACCACCAGTGTTAAACTAGTGGGAGCCTAGTCCCATTCTAGGGTTTTGAGGGTCTCCTACCTGCAACAAGGAAGAAGAAAGAAGAACACACGTTCAAGTTTCAAACTCAATATTCCATAACATCCCAAATCTGGTCGTAAGTTGCTCTTATAGAGTCTCACGACTAGGTTACTACAAAAAGCCCCCCTATGGGACTGAAATACCCCCAATCCCTTATTACATATAACAAAACTACCCCCAATTCAACATAATGACTAAAACATCCCTAATAGTCAAATAAAGACCAAAATACCCTTAAAATTCTGTATCCCCCCTATAAATAAAGACTCAATAAATAAAATAACTAAAACTAAGGTAATAAAATAAACTCGAATCATCCTTAGAATTCCCTAGTCATGATGTCCTCATCAAGTTCGTTATATGTAAAGGGAGCATTATACATAGGGGGACCATTTTATGTAGGATGAGTAACACAATAGTAACAACTAATTGAACATGTTTATACATGCTCGCATCATCTCATGCATATCATATTTTTAAATATTGCTATTTTAGTCAAAAGGCATGAGAAAAGTTATTTTTGTGTCTATGATTATAGGGCTCAAATCACTCAAGATATACCTTCACGAAGAGGTAAGAGCTTTATTTCTAGTATCTTTGTTGTGTATCTTTTTTAATCCATGTGATTGGGGGTATGGGGCAAATGATGTAATTGTAAAATCAGTGTATTTGAGGTTTTGTCATGGAATTGACAAAGGGGACATTGTTAATGTATTAGATATCAATCCCATGGACAAACCAAATGTGTATAGGGTCTCTATGTCTTGTTAGTGTCCCTATGAACTCTAAAGACCAAGACAAAAGATAAGATGGACCAAAGATAGGAGAACAAGACCGGAAAACACCTCAGGTTGCCTTAAGCTTTCTAATAGCAAAGGTATATGTATGCATGATTCATGAGAGGAGAGTGATGTATCATGGCCCATTAGATGCCTAGGCATATATAGGATCACTCACATATGGCCTTGTCATGCCCTTGGCAAAGACTTAGAACATAGGTAGAAGCAGGTCATGATCGATCACGGATCTCATGATCAATCATGAGTGAATTTTCACTCAAAACTAAAAGTCCAGAGAGCTTGGCTCTAAGTGCCTTGATTGATCACAAGAAGGATCATGACCTTTTTGAGAGTTTGGTTCCAAGTCTTGTGATCGATCACGTAAAAATCACAGACATGATCGATCACGGTTTGGATTCTATGCCTCTTTGGACTAAGGCTTGATCTATGACCGATCATGAGATTCGCGATCGATCATGGCCATGATCAATTTCTGATCCCGTGATCGATCACAGAGTAATTTTCAAGAAAAATAATATTTAATTCCCCCACTCGAAAATGTTCAAAATTTGAACCCTGTTTCACGAATTTAAGGTTCTCATATGTTGCCCATTTTAAAAGATTCCAATCCAAGGACTTAGAGGGTTCCACATCCCTTATAAGGGAAGAACTTTCCTCTTTATGACAACACTTAAAGCATTCTAGTGAGAATTATTGTTTTTGCTAAAAGTGAGCTAAAATCTTCATTCTTTCCTTAAGCCTCCAAGACCAAAAATCTCTCTAAAATCTAACTCACCTTCTGATGCAACACAAGGGAGAAGATACCAAAAATTGATGTAGAGTAATTTTAAAACCCTCAAATAATGGTTAGATTTAAAGTGCAGAAGCAAAAGTTTTCAAGAATTGAATTTAGTACTTCAAGTAGCCACA
>JAOXJP010235452.1:0-10013 GCA_025762735.1 Platanus orientalis | reverse complement strand
TTTTTCCCTATAAACCCTGCTATATCCTTTCCAGATCTTAGCCTTTAAACCTTGTCCTTCATGCCCATTCTATTAACCTGTCCAGTATTACCTATAACTTGTCCAGGCCTACCTGAGACCATAATCGTTGTCCAAAATTACCGTATCTCTTGCTCGTTGTTTCAGTTCTTTTTCCTATACACAGTAGTCTGTTATTCCCATTCTCAATTCCCACAAAACCCCATTGATACCTAGCTGTTTTAACCTGACTACACAACCAAATTCATAACCAGCAAGTACACAACCCTTTCTTGAGTGGTGCTCCATCAATTTTGGTTTCAGAGCTTGTGTGTTGCATCAATTTTACATCTAGTTCACGATTAGATCAGTGCCACATGTACAAGGGTTATGGACATCATCAAGCTCAATGTCCAAATCGATTTGTAGGGATCTCCAACAAACAGGACCTTGAAGAAGGTTACACTCCTAATGATGCTATGGTTTTTGAAGCTGAGAATCTGGAAGATCAGGTTAATAAATCAGATGAGGATAGACCCATACATGTGCTTCGCCCTCTTCTTTCTACTCATGCCATAGAGGAAGAAGATTGGTGTCGTCGCAGTATATTTCAGATACGAGTTCGTTGCAATGGTTAAGTCTATTCTATGGTTATTGATAGTGGTAACTACACCAACGTAGTATCTGAGGAAGCTATGAAGAAATTGGGTTTAAAAGCTGAACCGCATCCTAATCCTTCTAAGGTTGCATAGGTCAACAACATGAGTCTGAAGGTCCAAGAAAGGTGCTTAGTTCCATATTCCATTGGTGGCTTTAGTGACAAGGTGTAGTGTGACATTCTTTCTCTCGAGGTGCGTCATATCCATCTTGGTCGACCTTGGTTATTTGATAAAAGGGCACAACATTGTGGTTACAATAACACTTATACCTTCAAGCACCACAATCAATAATGAAGATGGTTCCAAGCTGAGATCCTATTTTCCCAAAGCTCAAGAAGCTTGTGGGTTCATTCATTTTACAACGTCTGGCGGATGGTAGTAAAGGGATCCTTGGCCCTCCTCTCAAACTCAACGGGGTTGAGTTTTCTAAGAAGGGGGAGTGATGCAGGACAGCCTAGGGGTGGTTGCAAACCTGCGGGTTATGGGCCCACCAAAGACTGGAGGAGGTTGAACTTAGTTATATAACAAAACAGCACCAATCCGTAGGCTTTAAAGTAACCAATAGGCTGCTGACTTTATCAGGTTAACATAGGTATCCTTTAAAATTTAATATTCAGATATGAGTTGTGCTGTAATGACAGTTATCCCAGGCTGATTAACTAGGGAAAATAAATACAATCAAGGTTGGAATTAAGTACAAAGATTGATTAATAGGGAATAAACCAGTTTTATTCGAAACAATGGAAGATAGGATTATAACCACTGGCTCAATAAACTTATATGGCAGTACCCAAGAAGTATCAGTTACTGATGTAGCTTCAGAATACTCAAAACAGCAAACTCTAGAAACCAATACTCTTAACCGAGAGTTGCAAAAGTATTCAATAAGTTGCAGGTTTGTTAACAGTATGAATATCCTTAAAATTCAGATCCCAAGTACTAACAAATTGGATCAGATAGGCCTAGAATGAATTCTGCTGAAACTAGTGTTAAGAACAGTAGCAAAACAAAGGCTAAAGCAAGAGTGAATGGTATCCGATCTCACTGAGGTATTATAGCAAACAGGTAGTAGGTTCAATCCTGTTTAAGAGAACTGGCATAAACTAAGCAACAAAGGTCGGTGTGACTGGGTTTATGGATGAAGGCAGCATATGTAATGGGGCTGGGATTCAGGTTTCTAAAAGAAAAGATTTAGGTTTTAACAGGTATTTCATCAACTAGCTGGTTGAAGGTTTGGAGAACAGATAGGTTTACTGATTTATGGGTTGCTGCAAGCTATAAAAAATGGATTTGGATGTGGTTGACCACAAAAGCAAGGATGAATATTCGGCTGCTAGTAACATGGACTTTACGTGTAAGAGTTTGGTGAAGTCCACAATTTAAGAAAGTTAATATCTGGGCAGAGATTTTGGATTGTAGCCGCCAAATAAATACTCCAGTAAATGGGTTACTCTCCAGCTGATGGGTCCATGGGGCTGTGGTTATTTGCTGTCTGATATATTGTGGGTTTGAATTCTGGAAAACGGAACAGCTGTATTTTCTCCTCTAACGGTGTCACAGGCTGTGGTTTAAGGGATCCTTGATAAGTTGAATCTTAGCAAAGGGTGCTGATACCAGGTTGTAGGGAGCAAGAAACCCACCCAAAAAAAAAAAAAAAAAAACACAGAAGAAAAGTAGAAGGAAAAGAATCACACCAGCCTTGGGAGTCTCACCTAAGGAGAAAACCCATCACAGGTTGGTGCTCCACGAGCTGCAAATCTTTATTCCATTGATCATTGAATTGATTACAAGAGGAAAACCCTTTATAACCCACATCCCTTGCTAAACTTTCCCCCCATCGACTTTCCCCTTTCCAAAACAAAAACCATCATTCAAGCCTTTTAAAACCTAAAATAAAACCCCAAAAAACTATAATACCCCCTCTTAAATAATTATGATAATACCTATTATGTCCCAAACTACAAAAGCATAGACCAAAGACATAAAATAACAGAAAAATATCAAATAAAAACACTGATAACTCTCCAAGTATCCTGTCACGACCCCAACCAACCCACTATGGCACATGTGGACCCCACTTGATCTTCCATGTCTGCATCAGGGGGAATTGATACAGCATCCATCACTTGGTTGGACCTCAAGTACCCCATATGCATGCCTAAGTCCAAGCCTAAGAACTACTAGAGGTGTTGCACATGGGGGGTAGGGGAACAAGTTTTCATGTGTAAATAAAGTCTTTTGTGCCATTATTTCAGTTTAGGGTAGGGACTTGTAATAAGGCCATGGACCAAAGGGTAGAATAGGGAGTAGATGTTTTTTTAGAATTAGCGGGGCTAAGAGAGGTGGTCGACTACACGAATTCTACCGATTCTTGTTTCTTTCTTTTTTTTTTTTTTTATTATTTTGATTCAAATAATTAAAAGTTTCCTTTTTTTAGAAACTATCTAATTCCTCCTTATGTATTCTCTTTAAAAGAGGCCTTTCCTCTCTTAGAATAACATCAATGAAAGATTTTTTTTGGCTTTAAGTGAATTGGCTGTGGGTCCCCCATCCCCTCATCCTATCTTGTGATCTCTTCTCTCTCGTTCCTTTTTCTCTTTCTTTCTCCCAAACACACACTACATTCCACATTTTCTTCTTCCTCCATCATTTTCTTCCATTCGTTTACTTCCTTCTACTTCTTCAATATTCTTCCAACATCCGTTTCTCTATTTTTCCCTCTTATATTTCATATTTTATTACTATGATACCATCGTCACCTGATTGGAATCATCACAGTGGTGGAAGTCAAATTTCTGCAGAAAATCTGATTACACGAACCAAACTTTATACACATACTCTAGTCAAAATCATAGGCATTGAATCAGGTATTTTTTAGCAAGTTTATCAAGCATTGATCTCCATTTAATTCCCTTTTAAAATCTCTACCTATATAGATAAATTTTCCTTGTTGTTTTCTCTAACATTTTTATTCTGTGTAAATATTTCTGGGTTCTATAATTTGAAAATTGTCCCCTATAAAGTCCTTATTTTCTTGATTTTAATTTATGGTTTTGTTCCCCTTTTAATCCACTACAAAATCCCTTATTCTCCCTTCTGATGCTCCTCTTTCTTTCTTCTTTAATTTCAAAAGTATCTGCTAGTTCTTTAAGAACTCCATTAAAGGAGATTCAAAATTTGGGAATTTTAAAGTTTTACTAGCTAGAGTTATCCCATGTTCACAAAATTTTAACCATATACTCAAAATAGTTTTCCTTGTTGATCTGGAGAATTTCAAAATTTTTTAACATCATCTAGGGGTATTTTTGTAATTTTTCCTAAATCTACTAAAATTACAATTTTGCCTTGGTCCAAAAATAGCATATTTTATTATTTGAAACTGTTTTCCATAAATATCCGCACCAATTTCTTTTTTAGGTCATGATCCTTTGTAGCTAGTTCATCGAACCTTGAGAAACTTTGGAGAGCAAGATTGGTTGCGAGAGCATATCATAAGTTGTTGAGGCGCATCCTGATGAGCTCCTATTGGGGAATCTTCTAAGTGCATTTGAAGGCGAGTTTCTTCTACCTCTAAATGTAGTTGATGACCTTTTCATCTTCCTTTTGCTTCTCTTCTTTGAGTTTTGAAACCCATAATTGATTCAAAAATTTCTTTTGCATGTTGTTCCAAGTTTGTATAAAACTGTCTTGTAGATTGGAATACCAGAAGAAAGCTACGCCTTCCAACAACGAGCCGAAGAGTCAACCCATGAGCTCACCACTATGAGTTTTCATACTGCACCTTGATTTAAAATGATATAAGTGCTGCTTTGGATCGGTTGTCCCATCGAACATCCTAAAGGTCGTGATGCAGACATTAGGGGACACGTGGGGCCCACATGGGTCATGGTGGGGTCTACACATGAGAAGACACTTGGAGGAACAATTTTGGGACACATGATGAAGTCTCTATTGAGTTACTTTACTGTTTAGTTAATATTTCATGAGTTATTAGAGTTTAGGACATGAGGGTCATTTTAATTTTTGTTTTTGGGCATCTGTGTAATAAGACATTATTATCAATGGTATTTTACTAATTGTAGAGTCAACAAGTCAAAGTGGGGCCCTCTAAGAGTGTTGGATGAAATTCTTTAGGAGGGCCTGTAACACTTTTTGTTTTTAGAAAGTGAAGTTTTTAGTAGTTTTGACTTTAGAAAAGTCTTAGGTAGCAAGTAAACTAGTAGTTTAGGAGTTTCTAAGTTGTTTTCTTGTTATTTTCATGAGTTTGTGAGTATATATATGGGCTACGTGTTTTGTACTGGACATGATGGAATTAATAAAATTTTTGGTTTGTTTCTTGCTCTCCGTGAGTGGAACTCCTCTTATTTAAGCATGAAGAGTCTTCAAGTCCTTGGTGCCTAAAGCTTGGCTTGGTTGGTGATTTCCTCAAGGTACATTCTTCTTTATTTTCTATCTTCTTCTCCTTCATCTTCTTCTTTTGATCTTTTCTTTTCTGTTTTCTTTAAGGTTTGTTGCCCATAGTCCAAAAATCCATCTTCTTAAGCCTCCATACACCATCTTCTTCATGCCTACACATTTTACATCATCATCATTAAACTTGGACAGATTTGTTTGCTTAAAAACAGGGCATATAAACTTTTGTTGGAATTTTTTTGTGCCTTCTAAGTGTTTGCTATATTGTCTAAGAGGGATTTTGGCCCTTGTTCTACATCAGGTCGATTAAGTAAAAACCCAAAGGGAATGGCACAAGATCCATATATGTAGAATAAGGATGAGATAAATTGTGTACTTTGTCGTTCTCCTTAGCCTTTGAGGCATTGACTTGGTCTCTGATCGTTTTCTCTATAAAAGAGAAGAACTCGACTAGTATGCTAGACATAGGAGGCATTGGTGGTGCAATTTCTTTGGAAGATTGTTCCTGAGCATAATAGACGGAATGTCCTTGTGGTGGTATGTTCATGTATGCTGGCTCTTTTGGTATCATTGGGGCATATGGTCATCCCGTATTGGGAGCTTCTCTAAAGGAGTGGATTGTGCCCTTGCATATGGCATGTCATGGAAAGGCGTTGATTGTGCCCCTGTAGTTGATATGCCAAGGCTTGGCATAGACTAAGCCTTTGGTGGTGGCACTGTAGCATAGGACCTTTCTTTGGTCAGTATACATGTTCCTATTAGTGAATTCACAGGGGGCGGTGCCCCATCATGTTGCTTCCCTTTTTGAAAATCAGGTGACATAGGCTTGAAATTTGGTGGATTAAAAGATGTCCTAGCCATGTTAGCCTCCTGGACATTTACAGGTGGGTTTTGTCTCATGATGGTATGGAACTTGTTAGTTATTTCAGCGAGTGCTTTATCTTTCCACATGTTGCTACTCAAAGCTGCCCGATTGTCTCCCTCGGTACCTCCTCTATCTTGGACTCCGACTCATTGCTTTGTTGTTCGAGAGGGGGGTTTCCTTGGGGATTTTTTGCCTCATTATTTGTTGTTGAGGTGGCATTGACCATAACTGTACCCCCTCGGGTTGGAGAAGTTGACGATAGTGGTAGGAAATCTTCATCCTCCATAAATAATAGGTTTGAGCTTGTGAATGACCTAGAAAGATCAAATATGGGTGACTTTCCTCGTCCACTCATTGAGAAATCATGACTGGGGACTCATCAAATATGAGTTTTATGTTATTTTTTTTCTGTGGATGTTGGGACCAAGGGAGCAAATGTTGGCTCAACCATGTAGACCCCCTTTGATAGCCTAGTGGGGTGGGGTGGCTTGACTTCCTTGTTTGTCGGAGCAAGAATGAGCTAGACTACACAAACAAAAGGACCAATTTGGTTTATTAAAGGTTTTTTGGGCTTGAGGGACCGGTAGGTCCAATCTTTGCCCCTTGCTGGCTTCTCTTGGGTGGGAATATAGCCCACAGATGGAATCACACGAGGTAGGATATCCCTCATAGATGAGGTACCCTCTTGGAGGTCTCGGACCTTTGGGACTTCATTAGCGAGGACTTGACTGCCACCGTGTATGTTCTTGGCAATATCAGTGAGGAAACGTGAGCGGTTATGTGAAAGATTCCCCTTTGGACTATTTTATGACCATTTGCAACCAAAATCGTATAGTTCCATGGTTGGGTGTCATTGGTGGTTTGGGGTGTAGTTTCTTATGTGAGAAAGGTTTCTTTTTAGCACCGCTGCATAGCTTCTATAGCCAAAGAGGGAAGGAAAAACATGTCCCGCCAGGCGTGCCAGAAAATTGTACATATCAAATTTCATTATGTATACAAATTACCCATTCATGAAATTGTTTTACTAATTTTTGGGGTTTTACATTTCTCCGGATTCGGGAGGCTGAATCTATTAATTACATCTTCTCCATATTAGGGAGGGAGAAAACCTCTAATTAAGGCTTGCAAAACAAAGAAAGCAATCTTCATTGATACTCATATAATGTATTATTTATCATTTGCACAAGAAAATGATTTTCACCTTGTTGAAGACATCTTTCCTATTGATCTTTGTTGCAGTTGCTCAAACCTTCAAAGCTTGGTCGTATGTAGGACTTAGTGCTTGACGATGATCATTGGAGATGCTCACTTAGAAGCTATTGAAAACTTGAGAAGATCTAAAAGATCTAAAAGATTCTCCAAACATGCATTAAGTCTCCTATTTAGAGGAAAAATGCTAGAAGTTGTAAACTTTATTTGCAATCTCTATCTTTTCCTTATTTTTAGGGATTTAGCTTCATTTGTAATGGATTAAAGCTTATCACAAATCTTTTATTATGATATGTTCCACAGACAAAAGACCTATTCACATGTTTTCTCTTCCACAAATGAAATTGCTTACTTGGTTGTAGATGGTAATCCTTATCTACAACTGCTTTGATATATTCTCAGCAGCATTTGAGTTTATCTGGACTCTCCGATTTTATCTTCATCAATGAACCCTTGTTTGACCCAAATACTATCTTTGTGCCTATAGAGTGCCTTCATCTGACTTTTATTTGTCTGAGCTCTATGGAACTGCCACGTGTTTGCTCTAAATTGCACATTTGGTGATTTATCTGTGCAGATAGAATTTATCTGCATGAATAATTTTACTTGAGCAGATATGTATCCGTGAATGTTCACGTGTCACGATCAAACTGTCTCACGACGATCCATTTAAAGGTTGATTTTGATACGGTATGTCTCACGGATAAGTACTTATTTGTAGGATTAAATCTGTGCCAAAATGATCAATCTCTAATTTAAATCAAGTTTCGTGATTTAAACAAGAAAGATGATTTACTATCTCCCAATTCTTCTTCTTGCCTTCTGTTTTCTTTGTAATACTTTTTTTCCCGGTATTTGGTAATAGTTAGTTTTGCTTTTGTGCTAGCAAGTGGATGACATTCTAATTAGATTTTGCTATGTCGCTGGAGATTCAAGAATGACATTCAACTATTCAAGGATGGAATCTGATATCTTTCCTTGTCCCTGGAATATTGTTGGAGATGGAGTAAAATTTCGTTGGACGAGCTTGGGGAGGGAATGTTTTGTCGACTGTATCTAGAACATATCTGGGGCCCCCTCTTTTTCATCAGTCGTTGGGAAGGAAGGAATAGGGTTTTGAGTATGTTGATTATATTGGGGATTTTAGCTTTTTAATTGATTGTTTTAATTAAGTAAACTAGTGGTTTCTAGGCAAACTTAATCTTGGTGAGCCAAGCTAAGCTCTCCTCTGTGAGCCTGAGCCAAACCCTTATGTTATGAGCTTAAAATGAGTTGGGCAAAGCTTGGCTAATTAGCAGCCCTACTAGTTTATAGAATTTATTAGTATACTTGCCAATTGACCTTGAGCTGATGCAGGAGCATCCATGAACAACAAGAAGTTAGATGATCATGTGGGATCCACTTAGGCTTTTGCTTTTGTTTTTGTTTTTTTTTAATTTTTTTTTTAATTATTAGGTTTTCTTTCTTTTGAGTTGCAATCTTGTAACTTTCTTTTAGCCCAAATTTTTATAAGTCAAAACTTGTCATTTTGGTTAAGTTTTGGTGTCTTTAGAAAGGTTATGATGTAGGATCCAAAGGGAAAGGAGATTCCTACAATAATTAATTGTGAGCAAAAGCCTAAAGATTGAATCTTGAATTAATAAAGATCACTGAATTTTAAAGCAATAATTCAAGAAACCAAATCTTGCAAGAAAATTTTCAAGTATTAAATAAAGTAATGTAAGAATGATTAGAATATAAAATAGAAGTAAGAAAATAAGGAAAATCAAAGAGAAATTAATGAAAGATTGAAGAAAATTGAAAAAAGATTAAAAATCCTCAAATCGGGGATTTTAATTTTGAAACCCTAAAATCGAGGGGACACAGTGGGACACCGAACCACCCACTCTTTTTAGGGTGTTTATTTATTTGATAATGAAAATTAAAAAAAAAAAAAAAGGATTTAAAGGTGTACGTCTGAAAGGTATAGGTTTAGGGTTCAAGAAAATTCAGGAAATTTTAAGAATGAGGACAATAGGGTTTGAAAGTTGGAGAAAAGTATATGAATGGGTGTGTGGGATTATGAGGAATGTAGATATGCCAAGAATTAAAGTTTGAATGACTTAGATTAAAAGTAATTGAAAAATATGTATTTTGCTGGAAATTTTCTGTAGCAAAAAGAATTAAAGAAAGAAGAGAGAAAAACAGGAAATAAGATGAGATAAAGAAAAGGAGATTCAAGAGAATGATGTAGGTGAGAGAATGGTTGAAGAATAGAGGGTAAAGAGAGAGTATTGCAGAAAAAAAATAAAGAAAAGAAAAGAAAGAGAGAACTAGAGTGACAATAAAGAGAGAAGGGGAAAAAGAGACAAGAAAAGAGACAATAGAAAATGGGAGAGAGAAAAGATTACTCACCTTAACATGAGGGGTTTGGAGAAGAAAGCCAAGTTTCACGAGCAGCCCAAAATCACTTCTTTTCATTCCATCACTAAAACTGTTCTACAAGAGCTCCTAAAGACCTATTTATAAAAAACTAAAAAAATCAAAGCTGGACCAAAATACCCCTGTAAGGCCAGCATGAATAAAACCCACTAAAATCTGGAAAAAACTCTTTAAAATAGTTCCTAAACTATTCTAATTTGTTCTTAACCCCTTCCCATGGCTCATATGGCCTTATTACATAATTCCCATGCCCAAAGTTAAATTAAAACTCCCTAAAAACATAAAAATAAAGGTGAAATCATGTGGGACAACAAGCAGTCTTCTTGAAGACTCCTTTGTATTTTGCTCTGGGCTTCCAAAGAGCATGGTACCTCTCTAATCACAAGAGGGCTGCTGCATCAGGTTATTTAGTCAACTTTCAAATGAAACAAGAACGTGCAAATCCGAGG
>JAOXJP010235451.1:0-10013 GCA_025762735.1 Platanus orientalis | reverse complement strand
AACCATAAGCATAATATACTAGAACCAAAGATTGAAAATAATTTGTGAATAGTTAACAATCTAAAGGCAATCATCAAAAAAAAATAAAGGGGTTATTAAAGCAATGATTTGGTTTAAGTATCAACTACTCAAGCATGTCTAAGAACTGCACATCAATATAAACTAGTACAGTTTGAAATAATTCTAACTTTTTAACTAAGTAGAGAGTGACCATTTTAAGAAGAAAGGGGTGCTACTAATTAATTGGGGTTTAACTTTTGTTTTATTAAAGCTACCATAATTCCCTACACACATATTAGTGTCATTGTTACCAATGACTATACTAATGAGCTCTTCTAGATAGGATTTTATAGAGGCCTTCCACCTTGGACTTATGGAGCATGACAGTATGAAACTAATCTGTTTATGTTGACAGGACGTTGTGGAAGCTTGGGACATTACCACCTGGACTGTTGATAGTATGAAACTAATCTATTTATGTTGGTAGGACGTTGTGGAAGCTACTGGCAAAGACAAGCAAATTGTAGCTGCTAGAAGCAACCATGTAGTGGATATGAAGAAAACTCTTGTTTTCAATAGAGGAAAGCCTCCTCCTAGATCTAGAATTGATTGGATCATGCATGAATATCATCTTAATTGAAAGAAACCCACTTCTTGGTAGTTGAACACTTGAATCAAATCTCTTTAAATCACCCTATTTGCAGGTTTGCTCTAAATTGTCTTTTAATGAATTCATTTCTTGTTCAAATTTCTACAAAGATTCTATGATACAAATGGAGGATTGGATCGTCTGTCGCATATTTCTGAAGAAAAGAAGCATTAAAAATGATTAAGAGATCTCTCAACCCTGTAATGAGAACAAAATTCGAAGTCTCGGAATGGATAGGCCTACTTTCATTGATTTCATGACGAGAGAAAAAACCAATCCAGCTCCTTCTTCTTCTTCTTTTTCCTCATGTTCAGCTTCGAGTGGTATCACCAAATCTTCCAGTGATCAGGATGAAACCAATAGGTGTGATAGTTTTTCTTCGTCTTCTTATACAAGAGATCTATGAAAACTCTTCTGTTGGACCTGTTTTATTTTAAAATATCTAAATGGGTGCAGAACCATCAACTTGCTCCAACTGAATCTCCAACATGATGCTAAAGAGGGAACATCCTTCAAAATGCAATCCAGAGCATCATGCAGACAGCCAATGTATAAGAACTCCTTTAGCTTTCTAGGAATCAGCCATTCCACAATAAACATTGTCAACTCTCATGCCACTCTACAAAGTTTGTGAGGATTAATCATTTGATTTCAAGTAAATCTCCTTTAAATTGAATATGGAAACCAGCTCCAATTAAGATGCTCATTTCTCACCCTCAATCTCACATCAATGAGGAATCTTTTTGGGATGGTAACAAGAAAAAAAAAAGCATCTCGGCACTTTAATACTATGAGAACACCCCAAAAAAATTTCACAGACCAGCCCACTAGATGTCAACAGTCTCCCAGTCCCACCAATAAGCAAAATATATCCCCTTCATCCAAAGGTCCTAACGCCATGACAGCAAACACTGAAACCTAACAGAGTGACATTGGATAAATAGGAGACCAAGACATTGGATTAAATTAGATGTCTGGAGAGACAATCAATCAGTTCTCTTGATAGTCATCCATTATCGCTGGAAACTTAGGAGACGATTCGGGAAGGAAAAAAGATGTTGGGTTCAATTAGGTCTCCACTTGATAATTTTGATATTCTCTTGTTTTATTAGGGATGTACTTGTCTATTTGTCATGAAAGTTTTAACGCACGTGGTTCTTTTGCAAAATTATAAGCAATAAGCAGCTGAAAAACTGCTTCTGCTTAAAGCACTTTTTCAGCTTGTGCTTATTTAAAAAGTATTTATTTCACAAATGCCAAATGCCAAATGCCAAAAAAGTATTTTTTTGCTAAATATGTGAAGACATATTTTGTACCCCACGTTTAAGGTATGAGACTTCAGCTTTTATATTGTTATGCTTCCCGAGTAAATCCTTGTAATCTGATTCAAAGCTTTCTCAACCCTAAACCAGCTTTTACTCCGTTTGTTAGGTCTTTCCACTAAGTTGATTTGCCACATCCCTAGGCATAATTGTGTTTCAGTTAAATACCTATGTTGTAATCTATAAAATATTCTTGGACCATTATTGTTCCGAAGAACGTGGCCATTACTCGTCTCAAGTAATATGTCACCCAAGATCCAGGAAAACTAATACAATATCATGTTTTGAAGAAAGTGCTCTTCCATCTCTCAAAAAAAAATTACTCTCAACTCACATTATCTGTCCTTGTTCCTATAGTCCTATGTAAAGAGGCGTCAAGATCTTCATTCGTGCAACCATTCACTACACTAGAATAGTTAACAAAAGAAAAGGATAGGAGGAGGATATCAGAAATTTTGACATCTACTGAGTACTAGAAAATTTGGAAGAAAGCAACTGAGCTGAGGGAATAGGATATTGGCCATTTTGACATCTAAAATACTAGGAACTTTGGTAGAAGGTAAGGACTAGAGCAACTGAACTAAGAGTCTAAAGAGAAAGAAAACATAATACATTTTATAAAGGTACAAAATGAAACCGAAACACAGTTACTACTAATTTTGAACACCCGATAATAGTTCGGATTGGTGCATTTGAACAGTATCCACTTTGGCTCAGTTTATTCACCTGCAAAACTACCTCAATGTTTCTCCATTTACATTCTTCTCCCTATTTTGATGTGCACTATCAAGAGTTCACCCATTCCAATAGCCCTTAAGTTCTAAGGTCCCATGTGCTTGTATAACTTACATGAGTGGGATCTTTTAGAAACTTAACATTGGTAAATCAGAACATCAAGGACATGAGCATAGAGACTATGGAGTTGTGTAGGTTGTAAAGGAGATAATGAAGTAACATCATTTACATGCAAGCAATTCAATGAAACAGGCTTGTTCAAAAAAATTTAATCAAATGAATTAAGAAAGAAAATTCCCAAATCATGCCTTACCACCAAAAGAGCCAGGCTGGCTAATGGTTACAGTAGAAACAGCTGCATTGATAGAGAGAAAATGCAAATGGCTCGAGGACCCTTTTGAGAAAATGAAAATAACTTGGCCAAGTAACAAACTATGACCCTGTCATGGAAACCTGACCTATACATAAATCTTTAAAATACAAGAGGGTAAGCCAACTTCTGGATTCTATAAATTACCTCTCATGTAGTCATAGTAACCACATGTGGCATGAAGTTTGGAGACAAAATCACAAACCAACTTTTGGATTCTGTTTATTTGCCTGCAAAATCACAAACCAAAACATATATTGGAGACAAAACAAAACCAGATATCCACAATATCTTAATTTGATTCAATTAGAGCCACTTTTTTAAATCGGAAAATAATAATTAAATTGTAAAATAATAATTAAATGATATATATGCTCATTCATCAAACAAAAAATTTACACCCTCCTGACTGATGGCCTCCCTTTCCATAGAGAGCTGTTGACACCGTAAGTTTTTCTTTGTGACCGTATTCTGGTTTTTCTCCAATTTACCTTCAAAAGTAATTAAATAGGCAAAAGTTGCGCTTGTGGTTAACAGGTCAACAACTTCAAATGTTTATTGCATTGCATCAATCGTGAAAATATCAAGTACTTTTGTGTCCACATTAAATATCAATCACTTCCTAAAGTGTAAATTCACTTATAGGATTTGGTGTTCCGTCATTGAATTTATCTTTAGGGACATCGAATGGAACTGTTGGTGCAAGAGATCTGTCAGGCTCCTGAAAGTTAATGGGGATAGTGTTATTGCTATGATGAGCAAGCAAGCACATGTTTTGCCGAGCCATTGGATGCATATGGACTCAAATTAACTCAAGGATTTATGCAAATTCCATGGTACATCTGGTTTAAACCCCATGGGGTGGATCAAACTAAATTCAGGTGAACTGCTGGAGAATTCTTTTGGAATTGGGGCATCGTTCAATCTCAACAGTGATGAAAATTTCATTTCTGTTCTGAAAGTGGAACTTCGACTTATTTTTCTAACTGAAATACCAATTGAGAAGAGACTTAGATAGCTATGTAGTATATGAGTTACCAAAAAAACTGAGTGGCGCTAGGTTTTCCCAATTGAGTATATACTAATTTTGGGCAACTGCACATCCATGGAGAGCTGTAGGGTGGTTATTCCTCATCAACATAAAAAATGCTGGAGTTTCCAAAAGTCAATGATGGCTCAAATACTTCACTTCAAGAAACAAGTGGTGTACTTTTCTAATATAGTCAGAATTTAGAATTATGTAGCCTTTCTAACAATTGAGCTTTTGGAAATCTCCAATAATATACTGGTAGGCATCCACTCTAACTTTGAGTGTACCCATGAAATAAATGATGGACCCTAATTCACAGAGGACAATACACACCTTCACTTCCAGAAATATGGTTCTTTTGTGGCTCAAAGGGTTCTCTTTTAAGTAAAACAAATGTTAAAGATCTTGCAGGTAGCTTGTTACCTCTCTATATCTTTATTTCCTTTGGGAGGCAATGCTGTGGCTAACTTGTTGCTCGCTCATGGTACTGCATTTTTGGGATGCTGTCTTGGCTTTTCTTCCACTTCTTGTTCTTTTCCTTTTTGTATTATTACTTGATTCCATTGTCTTTAAATTTTTTCCTCTGACCCACTTGTATTAAATTCTTCTATGAATTGAACTTTATGAAGCATCAAAAATCTTTCAATAACTTTTCCAGCACTTTAACTTCTGTACACATGTAAAATAGTAAATTAAATTTATATTTTGAAAATGTTTGCAGATGGATGACAGCAACACCGATTGATTTCTATATCAATGTTGCGGTGTATATATATGCACATGTGCATGTAAAAACTTTAGTATATTAATATTTGAAAATGTTTGTAGATGGATGACAGCAACACTGGTTGGTTTCTATATTTATGTTGTGGCTATATTGGTATGTTACTACTACTTTAAGTCTCTAGAGAACTAAAGAATATATGTTGCAGAAATTGCAACTAGAAGTAACCAAGTGTTCACTAAGAAGTATATAGACAACCCAGATATACGGCATTCTTAATACGAATTTTGATTGAACCAAAGAACAAATTCAAATCAGTACACAAATTGCTCTCAAATTTTTGAACGATGGTATCGGGTTATGCTTATTGCTCTCAAATTGTGCGCGTAAATTACATTTTTTTTTAAAGGCATTTTGTTCATGATCATCCATTACTTATGAAAATACAACCTGCGTCCCAATGTTCCCATTACACAATCCATGGCACATTGTACATTTTTCCTATTCAATTATCAAAAAGGAAATAGAATAAAGAAGACAAAAAGAGAGGAGATGTTTCTCCAACCACTTAAGACTGAACACTTGGATAGGAAATCATTTCTAACAATATATGTAGACACACTATTTTGAGCTCCATGACCGGTACCTTGTACAATTTGTACAGAAAAATGGAAACAGCAGTTGAGATTTGGAATGCTTTAAATAAAAAATACATTGTAGAAAATGCAGGAACTAAAAAGTATACTGCATCTAAGTTCTTAAACTGTAAAATGATAGAAGAAAATTAGTAATAACCCAATTAGATGAATTTTAGCTTATGGTAAATGACTTATCTTCTAAAGGAATGAACTTACCTGAGCCGTTTATCATCGCAACACTTATAGATAAATTACCTCCTTCATGGAATGAATATAGAAATAACTTAAGACAAAAGAGGAATGACTGTACTCTAGAGGAGTTGATTGTAAGTGTTCAGATCAAACAAACAAATCAAGATCAAGCTAGAGGAGACAGGGCTAAAGAGATTCAAACAAACGCCTAAATTATTTTGAATGATGAAGAAAAGACTGATAAGAAAAGTAGTGAAAAACCTAAGAATTTTTTTAAGATAAATAATTATAAATTTAAAAATGATAAAGGAAATAAAACATATTTTAAATATAATTGTTTTGTCTGTAGAAAGACAGGACATAGGGCAGTTGTCTACAGACACATAAAGAGAAAAAAAAATAGGTTGACAAGGGAAAATGTCAACTTGACGGAAGCAAATGACGTCGTGGCAATGGTAACTGAAGTAAATATGGCTAACACTTCAAAGGACTAGGTGATTGACACTAGGGCCACGAAGCACATTTGCAACGACAAGAGTGCATTTACCTCATACACATAAGCAAGAGAATGAGAGGTCATCTATCTTGGAAACTCTAGGACCTCACCTGTTGCTAGCGAAGAGATTGTGCGCCTAAAACTGACTTCTAAAAAAGTTTTAGCCTTAAGTGATGGTTTTCGTGTTAAGGAAATAAGTCGTAATCTTGTGTCTGGAGGTCTATTAGACAAAGCTAGGATAAAGCTTGTAATTGAGTCCAACAAAATAGTCCTTACCAAGAATGGGGTATTTCTTGGCAAAGGATATTATAATTCTAGGTTGTATGTACTTAATGTTTCTGAAATAATGAATTGAGCGAGCTCTTCTTCAGTTTACATGGTGGACTCAATTGGTTTATGGCATGATAGATTAGGTCATATAAATCAATCATATTTAAAGAAACTAAACCAATTGGATTAATTTTAAATTTAAATAATAATGAATTAGAGAAATTTGTGTAGAATCCAACTTTACAAAGAAAACACACAAAAAGGTAGAAAGACAAACTAAAACTTTGGAATTAATTCATAGTGACTTAGGGGATCTTAAAAACACTATGACTAGAGGGAGGAAATATTATTACAAAATATTTGTAGATGATCACTCTAGATATATAAAGCTTTATCTTTTAAGAACAAAAGATAAGGCAGAAAATGTGTTCATAAAATATAAAGCTGAGGTAGAAAATCAATTTAGAAAAATCAAAAGACTAAGAACCAGTATAACTCACTTTCACTAAAAGAATATTGTGAAAGTAATGGAATCATCCATGAAACCATAACTCCTTACACACCTGAATCTAATGCGCTCCTTATAAGTTCAGGGTTACCCCTGAACATGTGGGGGGAGGCAATCATAACTGTCTGTCACATACAAAATAGTCTCACATAGAAAAACTAGTAAAACTCCATATAAGTTATGGAAGGGTCATCCACCCAACCTTAAATACTTAAGAGTTTGGGGATGTATAACTAAGGTAGGACTACCTGAACCTAAGAAAAGAAAGTTAGGTTCAAAGATGTTTGATTGTGTTTCTATAGGATATGCAAAAAATGGTGTTGCATACAGATTTTTAGTCCTAAGATCTGAAGTATTAGAACCTAATACAATTATAGAGGTAAAGAATGTTGAATTCTTTGAAGATGTATTTCCCATGAAGGATAGAGTGCCTAATAATTCACAAGATAAAAATAAAGGTAATGAAACACAAGAACCTAAATATGAATCTAAACATGAACTTAGGAGAAGTGAACGAATGAAAAAACTTCCAACCCAACTAGAAGATGATTATTTCATCTATCTAGTGGATAATGACCCTAAAACTTATAAAGAAGCCATGATGTCTCCAAATGCTATGTTTTGGAAAGAAGTCATAGATAGTGAGTTAGAATCCATTATGGCAAATCACACATGGGAACTAGTAAATTTACCTAAGGGTACTAAACCTATTAGATGTAAATGGGTATTTAGAAAAAAACTTAAAACTGATAGAATAATTGATAAATTTAAAGCTAGATTAGTAGCCTTGGGATGTGGATAGGAGGAAGGTGTCAATTACTTTGACACATATGCTCTTATGGCAAGAATAACTACTATTAGAGTGTTGTTTGCTATAACGGCAATCCATAAGATGGTTATACATCAAATGGATGTAAAAACAGCATTTTTAAATGGAGACTTAGAAGAAGAAATATATATGAAACAACCTGAGAGATATATAGTATCAGACAAGAAAATAAAGTGTGTAAACTAGTCAAGTCCTTGTATGGATTAAAGTAAGCACCAAAATATTGGCATAAGAAATTTGATAATGTACTTGTATCTAATGGATACATAGTAAATGAATATGAAAGGTGTGTGTATAGTAAATTCTCTAAAGAATCTGGGGTTATCATTTGTCTTTATGTAGATGATATGTTGATATTTGGAACAAATTTATAAGTAGTTAAAAATACAAATAAATTTTTGTCTTCTAAGTTTGATATTAAAGACTTAGGAGAGGTGGATGTGATACTAGGAATCAAAATCTTGAGAACCCCAAGAGGACTGATATTAAACTAGTCTCAGTACGTAAATAAGATACTTGAGAAGTTTGGACACTCAAATTGTAGTCTAGTATCTACACCATATGACTCTAGTATACATTTAAAGAAAAATACAGGTAGCCTAGTGGCTCAAATTGATTATGTAAGAGCAATAGGAAGTTTAAATTATTTGTCAAACTGTACTCATCTAGATATAGCATGTATTGTGAGTAGACTGATTAGATATACTCATAACCCAGATCAAATCCATTGGTCTACTATGATTAGATTGTTTAAATATATCAAGGGTACATCTAATTATAGTTGTGTTATGGTGGTTCACCCGCAGTGCTTGAAGGCTATTGCGATGCAAATTGGATATTGGATACTCTTGATACCAAATCCACAAGTGGGTACGTGTTTACACTTGGTGGTGGTGCAATTTCTTATAAAGCTACAAAGAAGACTTGTGAAGCCCATTCAACAATGGAGGCTGAGTTTATCGCCTTAGAGAAGGCAGGAGTAGAGGCTGAGTGGTTAAGGAACCTCCTGGCAGACATTCCACTGTGGACTCAACCAGTCCAGTCAATGTCTATGCATTGTGATAATCAGGTAGCTATAGCTAGAGCTAAAAATAGAACATACAATGAAAAAAAATAGGCATATATGCCTAAGGCACAACATAGTGTGAAGGTTATTGAATAGTAGTATAATATCACTAAATTTTGTGAGGTTAGAAGGAAACTTAGCTGATCCTCTGACAAAGCCACTAACGAGAAAGTTAGTGATGGATACATCGAAGGGGATGAGACTAATAGCCCAATCATGAGTTGTATATGATGGTAACCTAACCTATGTGATTGGAAATCCCAATAAGTAGGTTCAAATGGGTAATAACAAGTCATAGGATAACTCAATTAGCACTGTCTTGAGAGTTTTACTCTAAGTCCCTTCCTATGGTGTGGACAGTAGAAAATTACAACAATGAGGAGGTTGAGTTCTTATACTCTTAATGAATTTATAGCCCTTAAGGGTGGTGCATTTAGTTGCAATATGCATCTAATGAGTTCACCTATATGAGTGTGGAAGTTGGGCTGCTTCCTATGAGAACTTAGACAAGCTCACTAGAGCACTCATGAATACCAAGAACGACGCAAGGCCAAAAAGCGTCAAATCATTATAGAATGGCTTTGTTTGAGAGAATTGGATGTGGGTAACAAATTCAGTTGGTTTACAAAAATTGAAGAATGTTTCAAAAGAATTATTCTACCAGACTTCGGTGAACCCTGGTTTGTATATCCTAAATGTCAGTTCAAAGTCGAGAAGACATCGACATCATTGCATGTAGTTTTCGTTGGTTCTAACTCAAGTTTAATTATTAATTTGAATTGTTTTCCTATTTTGAATCTGTGGGGGGCTTGTTGTGTATTATGGGTAAGATTCAAAATATAAATCTTTTCAAATCTTTCCCCTTTTTATTTATTATTATTAGTGATTGACGTTACTAGTTTTACCACAAGAGAAACGTTGTGTCTCTTCTTTCCTTTTTTGGTACAAGAGAGACAACGACTCTTGTTACACTTATTTTTATTATTAAATATAAGTTTAATTACTTTTTATTTTGAATTGATTAATATGTTGGCTCTTGTGGATATTTGGAAAGGCAATCAATGGGAATAAAGGGGAGACTCCAAAGACTAAATTTTAGTACGTTGGATTATTTCTAATGACGAGAACCATGAACGTTGAGGAGTATTCTATAAAGGAGAAGATTGATCTTGATTGTAGAAAAC
>JAOXJP010235450.1:0-10013 GCA_025762735.1 Platanus orientalis | reverse complement strand
TTGCTAGTTGATTTTTAACTTCCTACAAAATAAGATATGCATTAATACACCATTTTAAGCATAAAAATAAACAATGAGAAATCTCATATATCTATGTGTAAAATGCATAAATAAATGCAAAATAGATGTGATAATATCTGCTCAAACTATGATAATACTACAATTTTAAGCTATTATTAATGACCATGATCCAATCCAGATCATTGAGAGCCTCTTTCACTCTCTTAGGCTCTATCTTGGATGTGAAGTAGAAATGACTTAGAATATTTTCAATTTGTCTCCTAGTCTTCACTGTAGTGTTTGCATCACCAATGATGTCACTTTGAGACAATCCTTTGGTGAGTCTTTTTTCCTTGGTATAATGTTGAACCTCTTCAACTCCATCCATAAAGCTAGACTGAGTTTAGATCTCCTCTTGGCCTTGATGAGCTTCCTTAATCTCTTTTGGAGGCGAGGGCTCAGCTTCATGATCTGAGAACGCAACTAGTGCATCTACTTGCACTTATGTTGACTCAAGATCCTCCGTTGCTACATTGATTGACTCTTCCATTGTGAGAGTCCTCTTGTTGTAGCCATAGTAGGCTCTACTAGAGGTAGAGTATCTTAGGAAACTAGCCTTATTACTTTTCTTGTTGAATTTTTCCAAGTGTTCTCTATCCCTAAGGATGTAACATGTGCTGCTAAATACTTCAAAGTATTTAATAGTTGACTGTTTCCTATTCCATAGTTTGTAGGTTGTCTTGTTTGTACTAGGTCTTCGATAGACATGATTAGAGACATAGCAAACAATGTTAATTGCCTCAGTCCAAAATCTCTTGGCTAAATCCTTGCTTGTAAGCATAGAGGTAGCCATGTCAAGATGAATTCTATTCTTCCTCTCAACAACTCCATTTTGTTAGGGAGTTTTAAGAGCTGAAATTTCATGCTTGACTCCCATCTCATCACACTAATTCGAGAATTTATGATTCTCGAATTCTCTTCCATGGTCGCTTCTTATGCGCTTGATGGTTAATTCCTTATCCACTTGAATTCTTTTATAAATATTCAAGAATTCATTGAAGGTTTTGGATTTCTCTCTTAGGAATGCTCCCCAAGTAAATCTTGAGAAATCATCAACCACCACCATGAAGTATCTCTTACCATCGAGACTCTCAGTTCTAATTGGACTGGCCAAGTCCATGTGGAGTAGCTCTAAGGGTCTAGATGTTCCTATTTGTGTGGTCTTCTTATGAAGAACTCTAGTTTCCTTTCCCATTTGACATCCTTTGCACGTTGGATTGTCAATCTTGCTTAGCTTAGGAAGGTCCTTGACTATTCCTTTCTTGATAAGTCTTGCAAGATCTTAAAAGTTGAGATGTCTTAATCTTTGATGCCAAAGATTGGTCTCTTCCTTTTGGGTCATAAGACAAGTGTCCCCTTGTTGAGGATGGGGTTCAATGATATAACAATTGCCACTTGTCATCACTCCTTCAGCCAGGATGTTGTATTCTTTGTGATACTTGATCACATATCCATCCTTACCGAATTTCACTTTGTAGCCTTTATCATAAATTTGACTTATACTTATTATGTTTAAGGCCTTGCACATAAAGAGCCTCGGTGAGTTGTGAAATGCTAGGGATTACTATGGTTCCTACCCTAAGAATCTTGGTGGTGTTTTCATCACCAAATATGACATATCCACCTTGAGCTTCCTTAAGTTGGGTGAACAACTCCCTTTCACCGAAAATGTCTCTTAGTGTAGTTTGGATGACCAAACACTTTGGTTCATCCTTTCTATCCCACTCCCTTTTTCTCAAGGGGTGTCTAGGACCTTGTCTCTTAGTACTTTGGTGTTGTGCTAAATCCTTCTTCCTTTAAAGGTTTCTATTTTCAACTTTTTGAAAATAGTTTCTTTTGTTGACAATCTTCCCATTTTACATTTTTCTTGAGGCATTCATTCTTTGGGATTTGATGTCATTTATCCTCTTCTTACAATCCACCTTGATGTGCCTTTCTAAGCCACAATAGAAACAATAGAATAGGGGCCCTCCTAGGTGTGTGTGATTGTATTGTTTTTCTTTTAGATTGCTCATCATAGAAGGGTTGTTGGGCTCTTCTAGGTTATCTATTTTGACTAGGTTGTCCCTTAGTCATCCTAGAAGAAGAGGCATTCCCTTGAAATTCTCTTGAAGTGGAAGCGTTATTGGCTTGAAATTTATTCCATGCCTTCTTAGCATAGGAATAAGGTTTGCTTATTTTTTGGTTGGGTTTTGATCTACTTTCAACCACTTGGGTATAAAACCAAGATTGGAGTTGCATGGATTTTTCTCAATCTTTTTCTTGACTTATGAGAGTTTTTCCCTTAAGTGAAGCATTTAGTCTCTTCTCAACCTTCCTTGACCTTTGGAAGGGTCTCGGATGTTTCACATTCTCCTTTCCCTTATAGGAAGGTTGTGGAAGGGGTTGAGTGCTCTCTTTGGCTTTAACAAAGCCATTCTTAGGTCTTTGAGTAGAAGAAGAGGCATCTACCTTGGAGTTATAACCAAGTCCGGTCTTGTCCCCATACTTTTTGCCCATGTTGAGCATCTTCTCAAACTTCACATTCCCTTGGTCAAACATTGAGACGTTCTTCCTCTTATCCTCTTCAAGCTCATTGATTTGTCGAAGATAATTAAGAGACTTCCTTGTGAGTTAAGCACAAATCAAGTTGAGAGATTTGTTTATCTCATTTAAGGTTTTGACTTGGTCTCACTTTCCAAGGAAGACTCTTGTCTGAGGATATAAATAGTGTCTTTGAGGGTTTTTGACTTTTCAGTCAAGTCATTAACTTCGCTCTTGAGTTGTTTGTTTTTATTTCCTAACTCAACACTTTAAACAAAGAGTTCATTGAAGGCCTCTTGGGCATCATAGACCTCCTCCTCTTCTTCATCATCTCCCTCATCCTCATTTCTTGAGTCACTTGTGTTCAAGAGTGAACTCATAAGAGTGTCAAATGCTATGAAGGTTTTGATCTCTTATGAGGGACCTTCCTCATTACTTTGTGACTCATTTTCTAACACCTTAGAATTGTCATCCCAAGTTGCAGCCATGGCCTTGCCCTTTGGCTTGAATTTGTTCTTCTTATTACCACAATCCTCAACAATATGTTCTCTCCTTTTGTACTCATAGTAAATGGGAGGCTCCTTTGAAAAGTCTTTTTTCTAATATCTGGAAAAGGATCTCCTCATTTATTTGTTCTTGGAGTAATCCCTTGAATTCCTCCTAATAAACTTCTTGAACCTCTTAGCTACTAGAGCTAAGTCATCATCCGAGTCTTCATTGGATTTGGTTGGTTCTTCTACCTTAAGGGCAATTCCCTTATTCTTGGTAGGTTTTTTGATTGCCGCTTTAAACGTTTGAAGTGAGCCAATCAACTCTTCAAGTTTTATGGTCTCTAGGTCTTTGTTTTCCTCTATGGTTATTACTTTAGGTCTAAACCTTTTAGGAAGTGACTTAAACACCTTACAAATGATTTTGGGAGCCAAACCACTTGCTATGGCATTCAAGGCCCTAAAGTTGAACTTGTGAGCTTCTGCTTCGGCAGGGGTCCACCCTTAGATCATATGCATTGAGGAAAATCTCCATGCAGGATTTCCATTAAAGAATGAAAGTGTGCTAATGGACATACCACTCTATTCTCTAGCTATCTAGGATTTTTGCTAGGATCTAACTCGGGTTGTTAAGCCTTATGTGAGTAACCTTGGCTCTGATACCAATTGAAATGTCTATAAGTTATCCTAGAGGGGGGTGAATAGGATATCAAAATTATCTCACCCTTTTTTGACAATGTTGGAATTGATTTTAATCTTCTTAAAATGAGTTCAATTGTGTGTGTGTGCAACAAGGTGCTTACTCAAGCATTTAAACAAACACATAGTGACAATAAACAATCACACACTCAATCCACTACACAAAATTTATAATGGTTTGGCACTAAGGCCTACGTCCACTCTTCTAAAGCTCACTACCAAGCTTAGGTATTGTCAGTACCCAAATTTTGACTCGGGTCAATAAATGGAATCAGATGGGTTCATTACAACATGAGATAGGACCAAAGTCTAGATACCCTTGAACTTTAAATAGGCAAGCATTCTCAATGGACATTCTGGTTACAAACACAATAACACTGAGAACATTCTGAGATTTTGAAGATCTAGAATCATCATCTCACCTGCTCTGAATTTGCCAACCTTTATAAGCCTTCCCACATTGAAGCATCGAAAGGCTGACAAATTACCATTTTACCCCTACACCTTCAGAAGTCCTAATCAAGCCCTATTTGAACCCAACTTTACAACATCTTTACTACAACAAAGACACCTTGAATTTGTCAACCTTCATAAGCCTTCCCACATTGAAGCATCGAAAGGCTATCAAATTACCATTTTACCCCTACACCTTTAGAAGTCCCAATCAAGCCCTATTTGAACCCAACTTTACAACATCTCTACTACAATAGAGACACCTTGAATTTTCCAATCTTCATAAGCCTTCCCACATTGGAGCATCGAAAGGTTGGAAAATTACCTTTTACCCCTACACTTTCAGGAGTCCCAATCAAGCCCTATTTGAACCAAACTTCACAACATCTCTACTACAATAGAGACACCATGAATTTTTTGACCTTCATAAACCTTCCCACATCGAAGCATCGAAAGGCTGGCAAATGACATTTTACCCCTACACACCCTCAAAAGTTCAAATTAAGGCTTATTTGAACTCATTTTCTCCATAACTCCAAAATATCCTCTATAATAAAGACATGTAGAATTTAGCAACTTTCACAAGGTCTTCAACATCAAAATCCCAAAGGGTTGACAAATAACCATTTTACCCCTACACCTCCAAAGTCCTTAAACTATGGGCTATGAAACCCATTTTTTCCAAGATACTCCAGCCTTCACCAATACTCCCATATTAAGGCACAAAAGAGTAAGAAAATTATCATTTTTCCCCCGCATTCTTAAAATACATGATTTCTCCCCAAGATCGGACCCTCAATAAAACCCTGAAGGCCCAACATAAATAAAAAACTCAGTCGGTCAGTGGCCCTACCTCAGTAATGTAGGCTCTATATTTCCTCCTATGAGAAGTGAGCTCCTCCCCCATGTCATGACACACTTGCCTCACCAAGGCATGAGACCAAGCTAACATCTCAAGAACTCCCATAAAAAGCTTCTTGAGACACCTGAAAAAAGAAAAGATAATTAAAATAAACAAAAATGAGAAATGTGGACATCGGCCGTTCTGGACCCAGGGGGTTCTCCCCTTTTGCGGCTCGCCTGTGGTCTCCAAGGCCTACTTCTTCGGCGCATGATGCCGGTATGTGAAAGGTCGCTAACCCTCTTGCGGGAAGGTTAGGCTTTTCTAGGAGTCGTCACCAACTCAGGGTTAACCGACTGAATTGGGCATCGGTTATGCTCTTCAAGTGAAGATGATAAGTCTAGACCCAAAGGTCTAGGGGTTTAACTCCTAGTACTAGTTTGAGTTCCTAAGATTTAAAGCAAGTTGTTTGGTTGCACTTGGGGAAGGTGTTAGGCACCCTAAATACCAGCCTTTTTAGGGCAACTTCTCCCATTCATCTGAGTTTTAATCCTATGTTCATTTCCATGTGTTGTTACATGTGAATTAAAATGTCTACACCTTATTTTATTTGAGTTAGAGGTTAGTTGGATTTCCCTCATGCCTAACCCCTATTTTCCTCTCAACGCCTGTTTTCTAATGTCTGAATTTAATTTAGGGTAAAAATAGACATTGGCCTATGAAAAGTTCAAGAGTTATCTTTAAATTTATCCTATTCTAGATATAGGAGATCCCTCATGGGTTAGGTCTTTAGAAGGAAGGTATACCCCTCTAAATGGCTTACTGTTTGACTTCTTAGGGTTGGATGTTAACCCTAAAAGAAAGGAGAGAAAACGGAAGAAGATAAGTTTTTCTTGTTTGCAGGCTTAACACCTATTTATCACCTCAACGCCTATTTTTCTAATGCCTGAATTTAATTCAGGGTGAAAAATAGGCATTGGGAAATTTGATTAGATTGTCACCTTTGTGCAATCTTTTGGGGTTGTTCGATGAGTCCCAGTATTGTGGGATCCATGGTTTGAGTTAGGGAATATCTTCTAGGGTTACACTGTGTAACCCTATAGGCCTTAGGTATAAACGATGTGGAGATATGATCTCCCAAAGTGGGCCACATAATCATCTGTCATAGGCCTAATGCCTATTTTTTTGGTCTAACGCCTATTTGTTCAATGCCTGAATTTAATTTAGGGAATAAACAAGCGTTGGGTACTAAAACAACAACTAAGTTGGATTTTTGAGCCACCACAATGGGGCCCAGAGGGGGGGGCCCTATCTTAGGTCTTGGCACTAATCCTAGGGGTGACTTACACTTCGAAGATTTTTGAAAAAAGAATGATTTTTAAGGCCCAGGCTTAATGCCTAAACGTTATTCCAACGCTTGAATTTCCATCGAACGCCTTTTTTTAAACAAACTGGCATTGGAATATGTAGACATCGGTGTGCCCACTTTAGCTCACGCTTCATGTGGCTGGCCCCTTCATGAAAGAAGGTTCGGGCGGGCTTTTTCTTGGAGTCACCACCAACTTAGGGTTAACCAACTGAGTTAGATGTTGGTCCTTCTTTTTTAGGAAAAGAAGAAAACTAGACTTGAAAGTCTAGGGTTTAACTCCTAGTACAAGTCTGAGTTCTTGAGATTATGGTAAGTTATTTGGTTGCATTTGGGGAAGGTGTTAGGTATCCCAAATACTTGCCTTTTTAGGGCGGCTTCTCCCATTCATATAAATTTTAAGTGTATATTCATAATCATGCTTTGTTAATTGTGAATTTAACTATTAAAACCTTTTTAATGTGAGTTTGAGGTTTGCTGGATTTTTCTCAGGCCTAACGCTTGTTTTAGCTCTCAAAGCCTGTTTTCCAACGCCTAAATTTTAATTTAGGGGAAAAACAGGTGTTGGCTTAAGAACAGTCCAAAAACTGTCTTTTAAATTTGATTTTTCTATATGCAGGAGACCCCTCAAGGTTTTGGTCTTTAAGGGGATGATTGACCCCTCTAAATAGCTTGTTGTTTGCCATTTTAAGGTTTAGAGTCAACCCTAGAGAAAGGAGGAAAAAAGAAAGAAGTTTCATTTTTCTGAGTTACAGGCCTAACGCTTGTTTTTTACCTCAATGCTTGTTTTTCCATACACCTAAATTTTAATTCAGAGTGAAAACAAGTGTTGGAAAACCTAACTAAGTAGCTACTTTAATGTCACTATTTAGGGTGTTTGGGTGGGTCCTAGTATTGTGGGATCCTAAGTTAGGGAAAGAGGAAGTCTTCTAGGGCTACACTATATAACCCTATGGGTCTTGGGTATAGGCCACGTGGAGATATGATCGCCCGAAGTGGGCCAATAAGTCATCTGTTATAGGCCTAACGCCTATTTTTTAGTCTGACGCCTGTTTGTTCAATGTCTGAATTTTAATTTAGGGAAAAAATAGGCGTTGGGTGTAAAATCAATAACCATTTTGGGTTTTTGGGCCACCCAAGTGGGGCTTAGAGGGGTGGAGTTTCTCTTAGGTCTTGGGACTAACCCCAGGGCAGACTCACACTTAACTAATTTTTGAAAAAGTGATTTTTAAGACCTAAGCTCAATGCTTGAAAAACATTCCAATGCTTGAATTCCTGTTCAACGCTTGTTTATTGAAAAATCAAGTGTTGAGAGGAAATGAGGACCCACAGAATTGTTGATGCACAGGGATGACTCTCAAATGTCAGAAGATGCCTTGGGATAGATTTTGGGAAAATCAGGGCTCCCTAGGGTGGGTCCCAGATCTAACACTTGAATTTATCCTGGACACCTGTTTGTCCAACGCTTGTTTTTTAATTCACTAAAAAAATAGGTTGGTTACTGAGAAAAAATCTAGTAACTGGATTTCTCAATTTTGAAGCCTTTAGGGTTTTGTAAAAATTCTAAAATTAAGCATGCTCATAGAAAGTATATAGAGGAACAACATATAAAAAACTAAGCTCAAGATCATGCATAAATAATTCAAAATAAATTCCATATATTTCCCAAAATTAGGTCTCAAAAGACCTAGTTTTTGGGGTCTGTTTGGGGGGCCATCTTGAGGCTCATAGCTCTAAAAATTACGAAATTAAATATAGAATATCCTACATATGTCTATTACAACGTAGTAAAAATTGGGCTCAGGCAGACAACTACAAAATTCAGACAAAAATTGACATTGAAATATGCCATAAATAAGACAAAGTAGAGATTGTTGAGCCTCTACTATGTACCCGAATTAGAGCAGTTCTCTAGTATAAATTAAACACCATAACAGTTATCAAAAGATGTAATTTGGAGTGTAGAACATGACTAGGGACTGAGGTTAGGCTTACCTTGCTAAGGGTTGGGGGTGACTTGAACTTTTCCTCTTCTTCTTCCTCTTTTTCTCCTTAGGGTTAGGATTTTTGGTTGCCAACCTCTACCTCAACGAATTTGGGGCTATTTATAGCCTCAAATTGGTTGAATCAATGGTTGGATGGAGGGATAAAGATGGGTAGATGGATGGTTAGGATGATGTCTATCCTAATATAGGTGGAGGGCTAGGATTAGATCTAAGTTTTATAGATGGAAAACTAGGATTAATTTAAGCTAAGATGAGGTGGAGGGTGGGGATGAGCTTGGCTAAAATAAGATGAAGGGTGAGGATTTATTTGTGTTTGTTTGACATGGATTACTGAGGTGGAAGGGGAGTATGGGAGATGCCTTTTGAGGCAATCCCATTTGTTGCACTTTTCAAGGGTGTAATAGGGGATGTCAAGTGAGGGGGTTTGATTAGCTTTCTAGGGATTTGAAATTCAACGGGAGGATCTAAGGGTGGTGAGTGAGAGAGAGAATTAAAAGGTTCCAATCTAAAGGTTCCACCAAATGGGCTAAAGGTGAGAATGCATTAAATGCAAAATGTCTCACTTTAGCTAAATCTTGAATAATATCTGATTTTTGATCTTTTTCGAACCCTATCGCTGCCATTACTTCATGTGAGCTCTCGAGCTCGGAAGTCGGCCCAATCAATGTTAATGTTAGAAGTCACAGATGCTCTAGTCGTGTTGGTCCAATCAGAACCAAATTACGAAAATGGTAAAGGGGTGAAATTAAGGTTTTTTATCTAAAAAAGCTTTAAGATGTAATTTGAATGGGAAAGATGGTAAAATTGATATGAGGGTGGAACAGGGATAGATGCTCCCCAGTCCAGGTGACTCATAGCTTTTAACTAGGTGTGATTGTGGTACCCGAGTAGGAAATTAGGTTAAAAATCATTTTTTGAGTGATTTGATGAAATTGTACAGGAGAAGCTGTTGGTTTTTCTATAAAATGTATCTTTGGGCCATATCCGGGGGATTTAAATTTTATGGAGTCTCGGAGCTATAGAAGTTGACAGATTGGCCGTTGGATTCTTGGCCAGCTTTCGGGAGCTTTACGAAGTTGGGTCATTTGAACAAATTGGATTTCTATAGCTGCCTGAAGCTAAGTGAAATTGAATGGTCAGACATCTGCTAAACCAGGAGTTTGTGAAATGCTTTATCAAAGACAAGGGTGAGACTGAGAAAATGGCTTTGACTTTGCTGCATTCCAAGTCCGGGAGAACTTTTAAGGGCATTCTGAGTGCTAAATACAGACAAAACGCACTTTTTCTTGGTTTAGGCAAAAACGACTGCTTGGGTCATGGATTTTTCGTAAATTAGTGTAGTTCTGATAGTTTTGAGGCTTTGAATTTACAATAAACTATCTGAATTTCCAATTTTAGATGCGCTTCCGAGAGCCGGTTGAGCACTTGATTTTTAGACTTAATTTCTCGCAATTCTGAAGAAATGGACACTAACTAATCTTGATTTGGAGGTCTATAGAATATTCTGGCTCCATAAGAGCCAAAAGCGGGTAGTGAGCTTTTTGACCTTCTGGGGGAGATTTGAGATTTCACAGAGG
>JAOXJP010235449.1:0-24020 GCA_025762735.1 Platanus orientalis | reverse complement strand
CCCCCCCCCCTCTTTTTCATTTTTTCTTGGATATTTTTTTCTATTCCCTGATATTCCTCTTCCGTGAATGGTGTTTGGGTGTCATATGGTTTCCGTTTGGGTTGAATTTTACATGTTTACCTGTTGTTTGAGATTCTTTGTGATATTTGGGAGCTCGTAAGGGTGGTTAGACCCTCTTTGTGTGGCTTTGGACCATGTAGTCCTATGTGGCAGCGTGTGCTTTCTTGTTTGTGCAGTGTTTTTTAAATCAAACAGTGTTTAAGGCTGTGTAGTCTGTTGTGGTGTTGATCACGTGGGGTCATGCTTGTGAAGTTGTGTGGGTTTTATTTTTTGGAAGTAGTAAATTGACATGTCTGATGTGGGTGAGACCTCTAATCCCTCTGGGAATGTAGATAGCATTGTGGGAAGCAACCCTCATGAGGTTCCCAATGCCAAATTACAAATGTGAAGTTTGACAGTACTAACCACCTGGTTTGGTCTTAGTCAACCCCTCTTTATATTAGTGAGAAAGACAAAGAAGAATATATACTTGAAGATATGACTATTCCTAGCCCTACTGATCCGAAGTATTGCAAGTGGAAGACAAAGAATGCAACAGTTATGTCTTAGCTTCTTCATTCCATGAAGCCTGAAATCGGTAATCATTATCTATTTCTTAAGACAACAAAGGAAATTTGGAATTCCATAGCCTAAATTTATTCTGAGGTTAGGAATACAACAAAGGTGTATGAGTTGAAGTGGGATATTTTGCAGTTGAAACATGGGGATCTTCATTTGGCCTCTTACTATTCCACTATTAAGAAGATGTGAGAAGAAATGGATCAGTACTTTACTTTTTGTCCCAAATGTAAGAAAGATATTATTGCATATGCCAGATATATTAGAGTTTCGGTATGAGCTTTTGGCAAGTTTACATACTAACTTTGAGCATGTGCGAGAACAAATTCTGGGTAAGGAGCCACTTCCCTCTCTTAATGTGGTTTATGCCTACTTACATCATGAGGATAAAATGCGTAGCACTATGATTCAGCTTACTCTTGTTCAGAGATCTGAGAGATCTGTCTTATTTTCCTCCTCTCAAAGAGGTGGTAAAGGAGACAGTTGTTGTTTGTGACCTGTAGACCAAGCAACATAGGAGGAGAAAGTGAGAAAAGAGAGTGAGAAGGAAGATGATAGTGTTTGAATGAAGGAAAAATACTTGTATGAGAGAAGTCTCAAATGATGGAGCATGTATTTATAAATTAGAACCCTGTTGCTATACAATACATATGGTGTACGATACCCGTATGGGTATACAGTATATGTCTTACATAAATACCCCATAAATACACTAAAACCTGTTTTCTCCAAACACTAGCAACACCAACACTCCCCCTCAAGCTGGTGAAAAGATATCTATCATTCCCAGCTTGTCAATGAAATACAAGAACTGTGCCTCATTAAAACCTTTGGTAAACACATTTCTAGTTGGTTTGTGGTTATATGAATGGTGTATAGATATTCCCTTTGAGATGATCTTTGATGAAATAACAATCTACCTCAACCTGTTTTGTTCGGTCATGTTGTATTGGATCATGTGCAATACTTATTGCTGCCTTGTTGTCACAATTGAAACTCATGGGTCCTCTGACTGCAAACCCAACTTCAACCAACAACATCTTTAGTCATAATCCCTCACAAATACCATGGGCCATTGATTTGAACTCGGCCTCTGCACTAGACTTAGCAACCACAGACTGCTTCTTACTCCGCCAGGTAACCAAGTTTCCTCTAACAAAAGAACAATATCCGGAGGTTGACCTCGTATCCGTTAGTGAGCCAGCCCAATCTACATCACTATATATATTTCTATTCGATGGTGACCATTTCTTCTATACAAAATACCATTCTATCCTTTTAAGATATCTAAGAATCATGTACGTTGCTTCCAAGTGATCTTGGGTTGGAGCATGCATAAATTGACTGATTACAGTTATTGCGTGGCTGATGTATGAACGCATCAAAGTCAAGTATATAAAGCGTCCTACCAGCCTCTAATATCTCCCTGCATCAATTAACCTCTCACTATCAATCTCCTTGAGTCTGTGGCTGGCTTTTATAGGTGTAGTACATAGTTGGCATCATGTCATCCCTAACTCCTTCAATAGGTCTAACACATACTTTCTTTGAGAAAGGAAGATGCCTTGATTTGACTTGGCAACTTCTATCCCAAGAAAATATTTCAGTGAGCCCAAATCTTTTATCTCAAATTCATTTTCCAGTTTACTCTTAAATTTTGCAATCTCCATCTTATCATTTCCAATAACCACTATATCATTCACATAAACTGTTAGGGCTTTCATTTTAAGGCCTTAACGCTTGACAAACAGTGTGTGGTTCACTTGAGTTTGTTTATAACCTGCATTCACCATGGCTGTTCTAAATCTCTTAAACCATGCCCTTGGTAGCTGCTTCAACCTATATAATACTTTTTTCATTCTACGAACTTTTTCTTTAGCATTGGGCATAAGGAATCCTAATGGGATAGCCATGTACACCTCCTTAAATCTCCACTTTTGATTTGCCATTGATGAAATGAGTACCATGACTGAATTTGTTTTCACCACAAGGGCAAATGTCTCTTGGTAATCTATACCAAAAGTTCATGTATACAATTTCGCAACTAACCGTGCCTTGTACCTTTTCACATAACCATCGGATTTGTATTTAATAATAAACGCCCACTTGCAGCCAATTAATCCCTTCCCTTTAAGGAGGTCAACCAATTCCCACATTCTGTTTTTTTCAACGTTTTCATTTCTTCTTCTATTGCATCCCTCCACTTAGGTTAGCCTTAGATACACTGCGAAGAACAGAGATAGATGACAATGACGTGGAAAAACTATGGAAGGATGGTGACAATGCATGATATGATACAGAGTTAGACATAGGGTATTTGGTACAAGTCTTCACACCCTTCTAAGGGCTGTAAGCTGATCAAGATCCTAGACATCAGAAGGTTGAGTAGGGATAGGGGGAGAAGGAATAGGTTCATTACATTTCTCAAGAACTAATTTCGAAGTAGACTTTTGGAGTAGTTCATAAGAAGTTAAGTCATCGTCATGAACATCTTGATCTTGTTTCTTTCTCCGTATGTAAACTTGGAGATATTTCTCCCCTTGCCAACATCACTATACCATCAAAATGATAAATGAGAACAAGAGCTGAAGAAGACAACTCTTTGCTCATAGACTGTTGCTCCCCTTGAAGAGATGTTCTACTAGATGAGAAAAACATAATGGATTAAAAAAAAGGTGGCATCCTTGGACACAAACTTGCGACGAGTAGAGGGATGATAACACTTGTACCCTTTCTGATCAACACTATAGCCCAAGAAGACACATTTGAGTGTTTTCAAGACTAACTTGGAATAATCAGATTTAGGTATATGTGCATAACAGATACATCCAAACGTCTTAAGAAAAAGAGAAAACATGGGAGAGTTAGGAAGTAACACTTCAAGTGGTAACTTATATGAGAGGATATGAGAGGGCATCCTGTTCATGAGGTAGACAATAGTTTGAATAGCTTCAGACCAAAAAAGTCCTCAGCACTTTCATGGTGAACATTATGGCACGACCAATTTTTAGATGTCTTTTTTTTTTTTTTCTTTTTGCTACCTCATTTTGCTCATGAGTACTTGGGCATGTGTTTTAATGAATGATCCTTGACTTGTCAAAGAAGGAAGACAAGTCACGTGAAAGATACTTCCCCCCCCCCCCCATTGTCAAACCTCAAGACTTGGAATGTGGCATTGAATTGAGTGCACACCATGTTATAGAAGGACTTGAAGGCAATACTTACATCACTTTTGGTTTTCAGTAAATAAAGTCATGTGGCTCAGGATTAGTATCTATAAAAGTTACAAAATATTGAAACCAAACAAAGAAGTAGTATGGGAAGGAGCCCACACATCAGAATGCTCAAATGAAAAAGGAATTGAACTTTTATTATTATTACTGATTGGGTAAACAAACCAGCAGTGTTTTGCCAATTGACCAGGTTCATAATAACCATCAGATTGAGAAAAAGAAAAGTAAGAAAACATTTACTATGGAAAAAGATAAATGACCAAGTTGACAATGCCACATGAACAACTCATCTAATTTAGAAGGAGAGACATCTCTCTTTATTGCAGAAGTAGCTACTGGTGGGTTAGAGTCCAAGAAATAAAGACCCGTCCTTCTCATGCTCCAAACCAATCGTTTCTTTGTTGCTCTATCTTGAAACACACAATATGAGGGAAAAAAGTAACGTTGCAATTAATTTTTTTTTGTGAGATGGCTAATAGATAGCAAATTTGGAAATGCAAAAAACAAAAGGCCAAAGTTAATTCAATAGTAGCAGGGATATCTCCCTATCCAACGACTGAAGAAAAAGAATCATCAGCTATACAAACTTTGTCCTTATCAAAACAAACATAGTATGATGTAAATAGGGAGGACATACTAGTCATGTGATGGGAAGCTCCTGAATCAATGATCCAGGAGCACTGAGGAGTAGTAATTGATGTTGATAAGGTTTATGTAGATGTATCTGAGTGGGCAAAGGATGAAGTAGAGGCTGTGGAAGGATGCTCTAGCTAAGAAACAAAGCATCTGAAAGATGTAGAAGACATTGGAACATGCATCGGTGGAGGCAACTCTATCAGTGTCAAAGTCACAAAGTGGGCACTAAGTCTGTTACTAGACCGGCCACCTCTTCTGCCAGTATTAGACCCACCCCTTTAAAACTGATGTGGGGTCAAGTCTTGGGGGGCGTCCATGGAGGTCCCAACACTAATCTTTCGTATGCCTGGACCGAACACATTGTTCACATTTGAATCGGTCTTTATCGTTAGATATTGTACTGAATCTACCACCATGACCACATCCAAAAGAACTATAATTACTACCTCTCGTAGAAGTGGATGTTTGTGCAGATTTCTCAACTATAGAAGACAAGTTCATTACTACTCTTTGTCTTTCCTCTCTATGGACATGCGCATAAACTTCTTTCAAGGAAGTGGAAGTTCCTTATTTAGGATTTAGACTCGAACCTGCTCATACTCAGAGTTCAGCCCAGCTAGAAACTCAAAGATCTGTATCTCCTCCATATGCTTCTTATAAGTAGGGGCATCTTTTGCACAAGATGGACAATATGTGGTGTAATGATCTAGCCCCTTCTACATCTTCCTTAGAGAAGATTGATACATGGCAAGTGGCCGGTCTGCTTGCTTGAATTGGGCAATTCTCTATCGAAGTTTCTTAAAATTTTGGTTGTATGCCCAATCTCAGAATATCTAAAATAATGACTCCCAAATGTGATGTGCAATCTCTAAAAACAGATATTGCTCATTGATTTCTGCCTTCATTGAACTTAATAACCAACCCATGACTGCAACCTTTTGTCTTCCATTTGCGATAACGGGGATCAATCTTTGGTGGAATCTCTACCTCCTCTGTAAGATATTTTTCCTTATCCTTCCCTTGTATATGGATAAGAACTTATTTGGATCATGTGAGATAATTGTTTCCATTAAACTTCATAGTGGAGATTTGAAGTTGGGAAGGATCTCCTAGAATCTGGAAGCCACTTCTATCACTATTACTTGATTCACCTAAATTATTACCAGAGCCCTGGCTTAGTTTTGACATGGCTTCTAGCTTGCTACAAAAAACAAGAAGTAGTGCCCTTCACAACCTCATCAAATACTAGGCTCCTTGGTTCGTAGTATTACTTTCTTATGGCTTATAAGGCTACACAACCCTTGACCTTCACAGGTCGACCATAGATCACATGACACAAGAGTTGGATAAGATGTTTTTGTAGAAAATTGAAGAAAGAGGGAGAAGAAGAAGAAAGCAGAGAAAAACAAGAGTTGGGAAATTGTATGAGAGTTCTATCTCATATGGAGGAGTGTATTATTATTTATACCATGTAGTTACTACATCAAATACAATGGTATATTGTCCTGAGTATAGTATAACATAAATACCCTCTAATACATATCTATACTCCAACACTCCCCCTCAAGTCGGATAACAAATATCTATCATTCCTAGCTTGTTAATCAAATACATGAATTGTGCTCCACTTAGGCCTTTACTGAACAAGTTTTCAAGTTGTTGGTTTAGTTTAATGGAATGTAGATGCTTCCCTTTTTTAGATTATCTTTGATAAAGTGACGATCTACCTCCATATGTTTGGTCCAATCATATTGGATAGGGTCATGTGCAATACTAATTGCGGTTTTGTTGTCACAGTAGAGACTCATGGGTCCTTTTACTGGAAATCCAACCTCATAAAGTAACATCTTCAGCCATAATGACTTGCAGATGCTGTGAACCATAGATCTAAATTCAGCTTCTGCATTTGATCTAGCAACTACGGATTACGTCTTGCTTCTTTAGGTGACCAAATTTCCTCTAACAAAAAAGCAATAACTGGATCTGGACCTACCATCTGTGAGTGAACCAGCGTAATCAACGTCATTATATACTTCTACACGCAGATGACCATGTCCCTTATATTCCCTTTCCAAGACGGCCCTTTAGATATCTGAGGACCTTGTAAGTTACTTCCATATGATCATGAGTCGAAGCATGCATGAACTAGCTAATCACTCACTGTATACATGATATCTGGACGTGTAAGTGATAGGTATATCAACTTCTGTACCAATCTTTGGAATCTCCCGACATTAATGAGTCTTTGTCATTTTCCTTCAATCTATGATTTGCCTATATAGGTGTAGCACATGGTTTACACCCTTCCATTCTTGGCTCCTTCAACAAGTCTAATACGTACTTCCTTTGGGATAGAAAAATGTCTTGTTTTGATATGGCCACCTCTATCCCGAGAAAGTACTTTAGAGAGCCCAACTCTTTTATTCCAAACTCTTTTGCCAGACTTCGTTTTAAACAAGCCACTTCAACCTCATCATTCCTTATAACCACAATATCATCCACATTTACAATTAATGCTATTATCTTCAGGCCTTGGCATTGCTTGAGCTTGCTTATATCTATAGCATATCATGGCTTATCTAAATCTCTTGAACCACGCACGTGGTGACTATTTCAGACCATACAGGGTCTTTCTTAATCTGCTAACTTTACCCTCAGCATTTGGTACAAGAAACCTAGGTAAAGGAGCCATGTAGACTTCTTCTAGATCTCCATGCAGGAATGCATTTTTCACATCAAACTATAAAAAGAAACCACTTTTGATTTGTTTCCAATGAAATAAACACCCTAACTAAGTTCATCTTGGCTACATGAACAAATATCTCTTGGTAGTTGATGCCAAAGGTTTGAGTATACCCTTTAGCAACTAACCATGCCTTATACCTCTCCATTGATCTATTAGACTTGTATTTGACCATGAACATCCACTTGCATCCAACCAACTTCTTTTCTATTGGAAGATCCACTAATTTCCCAAGTCCTTTTTTTTCCAAGGCTTTCATTTCTTCAACCATTGTATCCGTCCATTCTGGTAGTGATAACGCCTTAGATACATTGTGAGGAACAAATATGGAGGACAAGGCAATGCAAAAGCTACGAAAAGAAGAGGATGACGCATGGTATGACACAAAGTTAGATATAGGGTGTTGAGTAGAAGTTCTTACACCATTTCAAAGTACAATTGGTGGATCAAGATTATTAGAAGGTTATAGAGGAAGAGGAGGTGAACCATTACCTGTTTTAGGAACTGAATTTGAAGTGAACTCCTAGAGTGGATCATGAGAATTCAAGATTTGTGCCTCTTGTTTCTTCCTTTTAGAGTATGTTTGTAGCTCAATCTCCCCCTTTTTTCCAGCACCATCAAAGTGATACGAGGGTACCGGAATAGGAAGTGGAGTGGAACTGAACAACTCTTCACTATCAAAGTGCTCCCCTGAATAGAAGTCCCAGTAGAAGAAAAGAAAGGAATACTCTTAAAAAAGGTTACATCTTGAGAAACAAACTTACATTTAGTTGGAGGATGATAACATTTGTAGCCCTTCTAGTCCACACCATAGCCTAGAATGACACAATTAAGTGCCGTAGGGTTTAATTTGGTGCGATCAGATTTGGTTACCTGAACGTAAAAAATACACATAAATGTTTTGAGAGGAAGAGGAAACATGGGTGAGGTAGGACATAGGATTTTAAATGGGAATTTGAAAGATAGGACATGTGATGGCATACTACTCATGAGGTAGGTAGTTGTTTGAATGGCCTCAGACCAAAACGTCTTGGGCACATTCATAGTGAACATTATGGCACGTACAATCTCGAGTAAATGTCTATTCTTTCTCTGAGCTACCTCATTTGGCTCAGGTGTACTGAGACAAGTGATCTGGTGAACAATGCCAAACTCATCAAGAAATGAAGACAGGTCACGAGAGAAGTATTCACCACTGATATCTGATCTTAAAAATTGAATTTTTGTATTAAATTGGGTGGCTACCATTTTGTAAAATGATTTGAATGTAATATATACATCATTTTTTATTTTTCAGTAGAAACCCATGTAGCCTGAGAACAATCATCCACAAATGTCGCAAAATAATTGAAATCAGATAATGAAGTAGTAGGTGAAGGTCCCCAAGCATCAGGATATGCTAAGGAAAAAGGAAGATGACTATTATTATTGCTTATTGGATAAACAGACCTACAATGCTTAGCCAATTGGCATGGTTCACATAAAACATCAGACTTAGAGATAGAGAACTGAGGAAACATCCTCCTTAGTATGGAAAAAGACAAATGACCTAAACAACAATGCCAAGTATACAACTCATTTGATCTGGAAGGAGAGATTCCTCTTTATTACTGAAGTTTTTGAAGTAGCTACTGGAAAACTAGAATCTAACAGGTACAAGTCATCATTCTCATGCCCCAAACCAATCATTTTCTTCATCCTTGTATCCTAAAACACACAATGTGAAGGAAAAAAGGCGACAAAATAGTTAAATTTTTTTGTAAGATGACTAGTGGATAATAAGTTAAGAGTGAAGTTAGGAACATGTAAAACAAACGATAGACATAAATCAGGAGTGACATGGATGCCTCCCTAACCAACTATAGAGGAGAGAGAACCATCTCCAGTTTTAATTCTTTGTCATTCCCAAAACAAACATGATAGGATGTAAAGAGAGAGGACATACCTGTCATATGATGTGAAGCTCCTGAATCTATAATGCAGGAGCATTGAGGACTGGAAACAAATGTAGGCAGGTTAGACACAGATGTATTTGAGTGCGCAAACGAGGATATAAAGGCAGCAAATGGATGCTAAGCTAAGAAACGAAACACCTGAAAGCCTTAATCTCATCTTTGGATAGCCCTTCTAAAGATCTAAAAGGTATAGACATGAGAACTATAAAAGTAATCTTTATAGGCATAGAAGTTGCAGAATGGGCATTAGGTCTACTAAGTATCAAATTAACCACCACCCCTGCCATTACCAAGTCCACCTCCTTGGAAAGAACGTAGAGGTAGATTGTGAGGTTGGCCATGAAGGTCCCAACACTAGTCTTTAGTATGGCAGGTCCAACCATAATGTTCGTATTTGAATCAGTCTCTCTCATCAGAAGTAAAGTTAAGTCTTCCACCACGACCACATCCCATTTTGCCACGTCTACCTCCCCGAGTCGAGGTAGACACTAATGCTGATTTTTCAAAGAAGACAAATTCATGACTCCTCCTCGTCGTTCTTCCCTATGAACATATGAATATACCTCATCTAAAGATGGTAAGGGATCCTTCCCTTGGATCCGAACCCTAACTTGTTCATATTCAGGGTTTAGTCCTATTGGAAACTCGAAAATCTGTATCTCTTTAACATGTTGTTTATATGCTACAATATCTTGTACACAAGGACAATATGAGGTGTAGTGCTTCAGCTCATCCCATAACTTTCTCAAGAATAATACACTACTAAAGACTGTTCACCCTACTTAAACAAAGCAATACGTTGCCTCAGTTTATACGCCTAGGCCGTATGACTTATCTCAGAGTATGATTAGGCTAAGGCAGCCCATATCTAATGTATTGTCTCTAGGAACAGGAAGTGCTCACTAATCTTAGGTTTATTAAAACTCAATAACTTGCCTACAATGGTCGTATTCTCTGTCTTCCACTTCCGATACCGAGCATCACTCTGTGGAGGTACCTCCATCTCACCAGTCAAATAATCTTCCTTGTCTTTTCCTTGGATATAGATCATAACAAATTTGGACCAGGTCAAGTAGTTGGTCCCATCAAACTTCACAATTGTGGTTTGGGGCTGAGATGAATCCCTAATAATCTAGATTCTACCCATATCGCTCCTATTGGTCTCATCCACTTTCTACTTTGAGGTTTGTCTCTCTTCCGACATATTATATACACACAAGCTGCCCTACCAGCAAACACGATCAACACACAGACCACAATCCTAGTCTTCCGATCTGATTTTGTCACTCCCTAGGACCACACAACACCTTAGTGTCCCAGATCACAACACACACAATCCTTAGTCCAAGCATATGTTCCAACATCAAGCGACTCCATTATATCGATCGGGTTTTGATGCAGACATTGGAGGCCATGTGGGACCCACACATGGCCTTGGTGGGGTCCACACAATAAGGCACATGGATGAACATCTTTGGGACACATGATGGATTTTTTTTTTTTTTTTGAATCTTTATTTGAGTGTTTTATTGTTTTACTGAATAGTTAATCAGTTTTTTGGGTCTAGGACATGAGGGCTATTATAGTTTTTCTTTTTGGGTCCTTTAGTAATAAGGCATTATTTACAAGGGTATTTTATTAATTTTAGTGAGTCAATAAGTCAAAGTGGAGCCCTCTTAAAATGTTGGTCGAAATCCTCTAGAAGGGTTTGATTTTGTCACTTTTTGTTTTTATAAAGTCAAGTTTTTAGTAGTTTTAAGTTTAGGAAAGTCTGAGGTATTAAGTAAATAGTTTAGGAGGTTATAATTTGGTTTTTTGCTATTTTTTTGAGTTTGTGAGCCTATATATAGGGCTGCATGTTTTTATATTGGTATGATGGAAATTAATAAAAGTTTTTTGTTAGTTTTGCTCCCATAAGTGGTGTTTCTCCTTCTTTAAGTCTTATGCCTTGGCTTGAAATCGTTGTAGAGATTACTTGGATCATGGGGTAGTGATTACTCCAAAGCTATTCGTTCTCCTTTTTCTTCGTTTTCCTTCTTTTATTTTTTCTTCTTTTTCCTTTTTCTCTCTTGTTCTTTATTATTCTCTATTTTCAGGTTTCTTGAATTAAGTATGTGTAGCTTGAGCTTTTATATAATTTCATATAGTTAGAAATCTCGGAATAACTTGAAATTTGGTATATATACTCCTCATATATGTCAAAATCACCCCATCAAAATTCAAAATTCAAAATTTTCTGAAGCACATGGGGTATTTTGGTAATTTTTGTTTTCTACCTAGAAATTATAAAATAGCCCTTTTGCGTTTCTCTCTTTTTTTTCCATCTTTTTCTTGTTTCAGTTATTCTAAACCCCCCTAATCAAGTTTCTTCTTCTATTTTCATTAAACCTTGATTACTTTAAGTGTGCTTAAAGTTCAATTCTTGATTCTTAAACCTTATTCTTGTTTCGACTACATATCTTGGGTTTTATTGAGATTCTTGGCTATCATTCCACATCAATTTTGGTATCAGAGCTTGTGTGCTACATCAGGTTTTAGTTTAAAGACAGCAGATGTAATCGACATTACCTGAGAAACACAAGCCAAGAGCACCCGACATGGTTGGAGTCCCAGAAACGTGGTCAATGCCCATAATAGGATGATGGATGGATTCCATACTCAAAAACGACCAGCCATTTTAATTTGTCATAAAAGACCATTTGTACAATTTTTATGAATAAAATTGCAAAAAGAGAAGTCTTGAGGCAGCAGATGTTTTTTAAAGGAGGAACCGCTACACAATTCTCTCAAATCTTCTTTGAATTGATCCAAACAAGTACTAATACCTTTCTTTGATAAAACGACCAGTCCTTTTGAATCAAACCCCAAATAATTGACCTAATTTGATACGATCAATCAGTTCCATCAAATTTGGGCCTTTTGAATCTTCTTCATAAAATAAAAATCAAAATAACACAATTTAGGCATAAAAAAATTGGGAAAAATTACCACAATTACTAGCAAGCAGAGATCTATCAAAACCCAAAAAAAATTGGCGATGGTGTTGTACAGCCTTGGTGATATCAACGTATAGCCATGTTGATGTTAGCACTGTTCTGTATCGCAGATGCTTCCGATCACTCCCAATCCTTCCCTCTTGCTTCGATAGCAAGTTGGATAAGTTGTTTCTACAAAAAATTGAAGAAAGAGGGAGAAATAGAAGAATGAGAGAAAAATAAGAGTGGGTGATGAGGACATCATGGCCGAGATGGTGTTGGTTCATGTTTATAACTATTTTAGTTCTAATTATTATTTTTATGTTATTTGTGTCTCTTGTAATGAGAAGAACACAGGTTTTTTAGGGTGTTCTAGTCTTTTAGGGGTTATTAAGGTTTTTTTTATATTTATTTTAGTCAAGGGTAATTTAGATACATGTGGGAGTTACTTAGGGGTATAATGGGCAGCGTGCCCTATTTGTGTATTTACCCTAGTCGTGGGGGTCTCTTTATAGAGCCCCCGACTTGGACTTTGGAGATTATGCAATACTGAGTTTTGAATTAACGTTGGTTTTCTCCTACTTTTTCCTTTTACCTGCAGGATGGAGACAAAACCTTGGAATGGGACTAGGCGGCCACCTAGTTTAATGCTGGTGGTGGAGGTCACTCCTTCCATTGGGTTAAAGGTCTTTTTCCTCTTCTTATTCTTCATATTTTATCATTTTTATTGATTTTCTTGTTGCTAAAAACCAATAACGTGAAGGAGATTCATCAAGGGTTCTTCATCTTCGAATTTCTGAGCAAGGCAACACTTATAGGACATCCACAAGGGTTGGACGACCCTGGTAGAAGTACAAGACAACAGCTAATCTCGATTTTGATCAAGCTGGATGAGATTTTCTCCCTCCTAGGCTTGAAATCAGCGTCAAAAGCTCCTTCACAAGATTGGACTCCATATCCCAACAACCAAAGTCTTGGTTGATGTGGCTCTCCTCTGATGTTCTATACACTTGTACAACCAAGCTTGAACTAGTAAACTGATCAAAAGTTTGATGCTGAAATTTCTACACAATACTTCCTCAAAGTTAGGCATGAAAACAGGGAATCAGGTCTCTTTAGAGATTGAACTCCAGATCCTAGCGGTGGCTGTTTTGATTGATTGAAGTCATCTAGGGTGCTCCAGATATCTGCACAATCCTGCTAGAAGAGAAAGGAAAGGATTTACTCCACTCACGAAGTAGATTCTATTAACCCAGGCATGAACAAAGTCTCCTAGGTCATCCCATGATATCCCCTCCTAATTTCTCTCCTCCAAAGTTTGGTGGGAATTGACTTTTCTAAGGTGTAGCACACCCCCAGACGACACTACATCCACCATCACCCCTCCCAAAAGTGTGTCCAAAACAAACCTACAGATTAGAGTTTTATAGGCTGGCGGCATCATGGTAACCTAAAGCTGTTCAATCTTCTTCAATTTAATCGACCCCAGGCCTGCACCTTTGCTCTTGATTTTGAAGAAAGGCATCCTCTTAGGTTATAAGGAACCACAGTGCATCGATAAATCAGGTTACACACTCTTTATTAGTATCATATCTTGGACCTTCACAATAGCAAACTCGTGGACTGTTGTAGCCTATGACTTAGACCTGCATGACTGTTTTCCGCACCTTTACTTTAGATTTTAACACAAAATTTTCTGCCTCTAATCGTACCTAACACCACCCCCACACTTTATATTTGATACCCCATGTAACTTCCTAACTCTGATTGCTATTTTCCCTCTATTGGGACCTTATCCTAGGTCTTGTTTGCACTCTATTTTAATGCATAAGATTTTCCCACAGCCCTTTTAGTAGATCTTTAAGTTAGTTAGGATTTTCTATTACATTAATTCTCTCTCTTGTTTGAGTATTTTGTGAACCCTAACTCCACTAATGTTTATGAATCTAACTAATAACTACTTGAAATTTACCTGAGAATTGTACAAATAGGAATCTTGTTTATTTTTCTTTATTACTTTAGCAATTTTATTCTTATCTCTTGAGTACACACACTATCCTACATGCAGGCTGCATCAGTGGGGAAATTGTTTGAGAGTTCTATCCCATACAGAGAAACGTATTTTTATTTATACAATGTAGTTACTACATCAAATATGTCTCGAGTATAGTATAACATAAATACCCTCCAATACATACATATACTCCAACAATAGGCACTGTAGGCCTACACGATGGGTCAGGCAGACCTGAATCTACATACCCAGGCTTCTTAACCCTAAGTGAGATCATCCAACGACTCCAACACTCAACACTATCACTTCTAACCTTGGTGTTCAAATCTGATCACCCACAGTTGGTTCTTGAACTATAAAACTCGACAACTTGACATGATAACCTCCCAAGCGGTAAAACAAGTATGCCAAAATCTTTAAAGCGTTTCCGATCCTCCACAAAATCAAATGAGACAAAAATCCATAGATTTCTCACTTAAAATCCCTAATCCATTTCCTTCTAACAGATCAAAAAAATTGTAGATGGATCTACACAATCATTTTTCTTAAATCTGGGGCTTTTTTTTCAATTTCTTTTTAAACCTTCAATAGACATGCTTCTGGCCTCCAAAAAATTATGGAAAAATGCTCAAAAAACAAGGAATAAATTTCTTTACCGAACCATGGAAGTTCTTAGACCTCGACCTAGTACAACCTACTACTGTCAATGTACAAGCCTGTCGACGTCAACTCTAGTTTTCATAGCTCTATGATCTATGATTGCTCCTAAGGGTGCTTTATTACCAAGTTGTTTGTGACCTGCAGATCCAAGCAATATAGAAAGAGAAAATGAGGGAAGGTAGAGGGTGAGAAGGAAGATGATGACATCATACGAATGGGGGAATAATACTCATATGAGAGAAGTCTTATACAATGGGGTATGTATTTATATTTTAGAACCCTATTTCTATACAGTATATATGGCGTACAATACCCGTATAGGTATACAATATATGTATTACGTATTACACCTAGAAACTTGTTTGCTCCAAACACTAGCCACACCAACAGAGGCAATGGTATGCGTGGTCATGCTGGAGGCAGATTTGGTATTATGTCTGTTGAGCGAAATAAATTGAAGTGTGAACATTGTGTCCGTTTGAAACACACCAAGGATAATTGTTGGGATCTTCATGGGTGTCCTTCAAATTCATAGCCTTGCTCTTTATCTTGAGGTCGGGGTAGTGATCGTTTTGGTGGTAGTAGATCTAGTGCACATTCTGTTATCTCCACTCCCATCTTTTAAGCCAGCTCCAATTTCATCCAGTACCCTACATTTGAGGGTACCTTGTCTCGTGAGGAGATTGAGGCATTTCACCGATTTGTGGCTCATCTAGATTCTCCTACAACAACGTCCACTTCTACTTTTATACACTCAAGTACATTTGTGTCTGCACTTAATGCATCCATCTCTGCTCCTTCCAGTTCTTAGGTTATTGATTTTGGAACATCCCATCACATGACTAGTATGTCATATCATGTGTGTTTTGGTCAAGATAAGGTCCGTATAACTAATGAATCTTATTCCTCTTGCGGGTAAAGGTGTCATGCATTTTTTTTTTGTTTTCCATGTTCCTAAGTTCTCTCTAAACCTCTTGTCCATTAGTTCTATTATTAATCTATTAATTACAATGTTACTTTTCTTCCTTCTCATTGTTACTTTCCTGTTCAACAAGTCTCTGTATTGCAGCGGAGTACAAATAAAAGCAATTATGAAGATTTGATACAGTGCCACAACAGATTAGGCCACCCTTCCTTCACTACATAAAATGTTTCCTCGATTATCTTTTTCTTCTTTTCAATTTCATTGTGAACCGTGTGAGTTTGCAAAGCATTGTCGCTCTGTTTACCTTAATAGTAATAAAAGAAACTTAATTTCTTTTTACATTGTGCATTCCGATGTGTGGGGCCTATCCTAACTATGTCTTTATTGGGTTTCCGTTATTTTGTTATGCTAATGATTTCACTAGAACAACTTAGGTATATTTGTTAAAGGCAAAAAGTGATGTGCTTTATGTTGATAAATCTTTTATTCATACGGTTTTTGCCCAATTTGATACTAAGGTGTGTATCTTTCGTTTTGATAATGGGGATGACTATTTATCAAGGGGTCTTTCTTATTTTATTGAGGAGTCTGGTATAATCCACTAGACTACTTGTCCAAACACACCAAAACAAAATGGTGTTTCTAAACACAAGAACCATCACTTACATGAAATCACTAGGGCACTCATGTTTACCATGAATGTTCCTAAGACTTTTTGGTTTGAGGCATTATAAACTATTGTTTTTCTAATGAATCGAATGCCTTCTTGTTTTCTCAACTTTAAGACCCCTCTTAATCTTCTTTCCTCCCCTTTTAATTTGTTTCCTCTTCCCCCCAAGACCTTTCGGTGCGTTTGTTTTGTCCACATATCTAGATGTGATTGCACAAAACTAAATCCTAAGGCACTTAAGTGCATTTTGTTGGAAATGTGAAGAAAATTTTAATTCCATCATCACTTGTATTTATTTTTATTATATGGGTAATTATTTGATCTAATGAGCTGTGATAGGTGGTTCATATTTAACATAGTAGGATTTCAAACACATTAGAATGTGTGGAGAGATCTGATAATCCAATTTTTATAGACCTGAAATTTTATAGCTATGGGTGACGATGGACACATCACTTATAGGGTTGTTACATGTAGAGCTGTCATATGAAGTTGTGTAATCTCAATCACTGGAGTGAGACACTAAGCTTGCATGTAGGTGCATTATATATATGCACTAAAGGGATCCATTATGAATACACTTGGTAAAACATCATTATCAGGATAAGTTTTGTTCTAATTTATAAATTCGTCCTTGGACTTTAGGGATATTTGTTTCTCTAAGTATTCTTCTTGATTGTTTTGAGCTACCAACCAATAATGCCTAATTGGTGGTTATATTGTGGGTAGTTTAGATTCGTTGACTTGATACTTGAGAGAGTGCAAATGCCCACTAAGGAATCCATTGCCCTTAAGTGAAAGATATATTCAATTTATAACATGCGATTTGATTGGACAAGAAAAATTGGGTGTCAAAGGTTTTTGATAAAGAGTTTGTCAAATGTTTTCAAAATTATATTATAATAAATATATTTCTTTTGAAAAATATTTATTAAAAAGGTTTTAGATGTCCAATCACTTCATTAAGTTTTTAAAGATCATATATACTAATGACCATTGTGGTTAGACAATGATTAGTATTTTATCCTAAAGGTCATTAAGGATTATTATACAATGGAATTGACATACTTGTGAAATATCTGTAAGGAATGGCTTCATTGTTAATTTCTTATCTTTGAGAGATTGGTTACAATATAGTACTGGGATTATTGCAATTAGTGGTGTGTTGCTAATTTCTAATTAATAAAAGATAAAGTATCATTTATGCAATTTGACTTAATTAAGGATACTGGGTCCCAAAAAGTAAGGATAAGAATCTCACACACTCTAGTGTATCTTTGACTTCTCAAATACTTTATAAAGAGACTTACCCACACTCAAAATGGGTCACATAACTTTTTTAAAGCTTAGAGAAGTGTAGAGAGCTCTAGAGCAAGTGTGGAGACTTTGGAGACCAGGTCGGATTCACATCTTGTATCCAGTTACTCAATAAGGTATTTTCTTATAATCTTGACTCATTTAAATCCTTGAATTATATATGGTGATAATGAAAGTTGGAATTTAAAATTCTAATTTTTTTAAATAAATAAAATTTTATGATTTTTTGAATAATCAATCAACACATTTTTCTTGATTATACTACGAATCAAAAACGATAAGTGGTGTAGCATAAAATGGAAAAGCCATCAAACCATAGGTGCCTCAAGGTAGGCCATGGGTATCAATGAGGATTTCAGAGAAATAAAAGATGGAGAAGGAAGAAAATTGGGGAAAACTAAAGAGAAAGAGAATAAAAGATAAATAGATAAATACCTCAAGAAAGAAACTCTCAACTTCCTCCTAAGCAATCCCACTTAGCTCTAAAATTTAAGGAATCTTAGAGACAATCCATGCCCAAAATGTGAGTAGAAAAGTGAGCAAAAAATTATGTTTTTCCTTTATTAAAACTCCATTAAAATATATGGGGTTCTTATATAAGAGAAACCCTTAGGTTTAAAACCCTTATTACATCTCAACCATTAGAATAAAAGTGATCTAAAAGCCCTTATTCCCCCGTTGATCAACTAGCCTAGTATAATACCTTGAAAACCCTTATGCCCAAAAACAAAAATAAGAATATCCAACATGTTCCAAAAGCCCAATAACATATAAGACTCATGTTTGACCCAAATTGATCCCAACAAATGATACAAACTCAAGCCTAAATAACATGTAACATAATCTAATAAACAAATACCCATAATATCCCCCATGAGCCCACAAAATATATATGGGGCCCACACACTTACTCAAACCAAATGGACAACACAATGGGCCTCCTACGATAGTGAAGCCTATAATGTTGTATAGGACTAATGTCCTCATCAACTCTTCGCGTCTGAGAAGGCATCGCCTCTGATGCTAAAGAGCTCATGTATCTCAAGTAAATCCGGGTCAATACTTTGCTCCTCATCTTGGGTCAATCATGTACTATCAATATCTAGGCGTCCCTTCCACTTGACAAGATACCTTTGAAAACCACCATGTCTGGTGGTAATGGAGGAACAAGTTGGATGTGCTGGGGTGTAGTGTCAGATGCATCTGTAAAGAGGTTTGCAAAAAGAGTAGTGATGGCATGGTATGGTACTAGATTCTCAATATTAGAAGTACAACTAATCTGAAAATCAACAGATAAATCTAAAACATATGCATTGGAACCAATTCTTTTCAAAATTTTAAATGGCCAAAACTACGTGCATGTAGTTTCTTGGCAACTCTAGGCTGGAATCGCTCATGCCTCAATCTCATCATAACATAGTCACCCTCCTAAAACTCTTAATGCACTCGATAAAAATCGATTGACCATTTATTGTTTTCACTGCTCAAAATAATTTTCCTATAGATCTCCTCATGCCATGAATGAATATGAGATGCAAATGCAAATGTGGACTCGGAAGGCCTATGTGTGGCTGACATGGGTATAAAGTCAATAGGTGCCCTAGGTTTATAACCAGTGACAATCTCAAAGGGACTCCTTATTAATTGAACTATTATTTGCAAACTTAGCTGATGACAAAATACTATCCCAAGTCTAGAGGTGCTCACCAACTAAACATCTAAGTAGACTCCCCAAACTCTTGTTCACCACTTATGTCTGACCGTTTGTCTGTGGGTGGTAAGCAATAGAGAATTGAATTTTTGTCCCAAGCATCTTCCAAAGTATCTTTCAAAAATAACTAATAAATTTAATGTCCCTGTTAAACACGATGGAAGTAGGTACCCCGTGAAATCTAACAACCTCATCAAAAACTAATTTTGCAACTTTAGATGCATCTGAGGTTTTAAAGCATTGGATGAAGTGAGCTAGTTTGGAAAAACAATCCATAACAACCAAAATAGAATCGTGCTGCCTAAAGGTCCTAGGTAGGTCTAGCACGAAGTCCATACTCACATCTCTCCATGGAGTGCGAGGAACTAGCTAAGGAGTATATAGTCCTGAACTTTGTTTCCTTTGCTTTGCCAACTGACAAGTACGACACTGCTCTATAATCGTAGCCACATCCCTTTTGAGGCTTGACCAATAAAATCGATCATCCACAAGAGTAATGGTCTTGTCCCAGCTAAAGTGACTAGATAACCATCCTACATGTGACTCCCAAATAAGGAAGTCACGAACCGAAGTGTAGGGTATGCATAATCTCACACCTTTAAAAAGCTAACCATATTCCAAGATACAATCATGGACTAGTGTAGATGGGTCACTCATAGCATATGTATCCCCAAAATCTGGACATGATCCATAAGCATCTTTCAGCCTTTCGAATCTAGTCACCTTAGTTCCTATTGAATGCAATAGGATCATTTTTCTGTTTAAGGCATCTGTTACTTTGTTCTCTGTTCCAGCCTTGTACTTGAGTACAAAAGTATACTCCTAAAGAAACTCAATTCACTTGGTATTTCTAGAATTAAGTTTTTTCTAAGAACCTAAGTATCTCATAGCCTCATGATCAGAGAATAGGATGAATTACTGCGATAACAAATAGTGTCTCTAGTATCTCAATGACTGTACGACTGCATAGAATTCTTTGTCATAAGTGGAATATTTTTGTTTGGCTCTATTTAGTTTCTCACTAAAGTAAGCTATTAGATGACCCTCTTGACTTAAAATTCCACATATGCCCACACCAATGTGTTACACGCCACTTCAAAGACTTCAGAAAAGTCTGGAAGGCGCTTTATCGATGTAAAGTCATCCTTGACTTGATCTCTGCAAAAGCCTTTGCAAAAGCTTTTATCTAGTGGAATTCTCCCTTCTTTAGGCAATCAGTAATGGGAGCCATCATCATACTAAAGTTGCGAATGAACCACCTATAAAAGGTAGTCAACCCATGGAAACTCCTAACATCATGGATATTTCGAGGTTCAAGCCAATCACTGATCGCTTTGACCTTGTCAAGGTTGGTTGACATTCCTTCAAGCGACACTACAAACCCCAATAAGATAACTTGTGAGGTCAGAAAAGCACACTTCTTAAGGTTTGCAAACAACTTATCATTTTTTAGGAGTGAGCACACCTCTTTGAGGTGGATTAGGTGTTGTTCTTTGGTATTACTATAGATCAGGATGTCATCAAAGTACATTACCAAGAACTTCCCTATATTGGGTCTCAGAACTTGTGTCATAACCCTCATAAAAGTACTTGGAGCATTTGAAAGTCCAAATCCTAAACTGCCTTCAAGACAAATAATGGACTATATGAGGATGGGTATGACCAACCACTCATATAGCCCATCATTCGTCTTGAAGGCAGTTTTACACTAATCTTCAGGCTAAATCCTAATCTGGTGGTAACCACTTTTTAAATCAATTTTAAAAAAGATTGTGGCACCTGCCATCATGTCAAGCATGTCATCCAACCTCGGAATGGAAAATCTGTAGCGTACCGTGATTTTATTGATTGTCTTGTTATCCACACACATCCTCCAAGAACCATCATTTTTGGGTGTGAGAAGAGCAGACATGACACATGGGCTCATGCTCTCTCGAATGAATCTTTTTCTCAAAAGCTCAACTTGCCATTTCAACTCGGCGTGTTCAGTTGGATTCATTCAATAGTGAGGTAGATTAGGCAAAGTTGTCTCTGGGACTAAATCTATAACGTGCAGGATGTCACACATAGGCAGTAGCTGATCAGGTAAATCCTTAGGAAGCATCTCCCCAAACTCAACCAAGATAGTCTCTATCTCAGGTGGGTAATCAGTAACAATTGGAAACCATAGCATAAATCGTAGTATCCTCCTTGACCTCTGTTCAAACTCCTTAGTTCCTATAATGTGTAAACCCTTAAATTTATTTCCCTTTGCCCTCTTGGTCTTATCGACATTTTCTTACTTCTTAGGGTTTTCTTTTGGTGCTTTAGGAACCAAATTGATTTTTTTGCCCTAGAATTCGAACATACACGTAGTAGATCTGTCATACAGTGTAACTTCCATGTCAAATAACTAAGGTCTCCCAAGAATGACATGTCCTACATCTATAGGGATCATGTCGCACCAAATGGTGTCTTTATATAAGTATAACTCAATAGAAACTTGACACATCTGGGACACAAGAATGGAGGTTGCATTTATCCACACAACCTTGTATGGATGAGGATGTAGTTCGGGCTTTAAACCTAACTTCTTAATGATTCTTGTGGACACAACATTGGTACAACTACTGCTGTCCACTATCAACTTGCTGGTCTCATTCCCAGATTTAGCATAAGTGTAGAAAATATTCGTTCTATGTTAATCATCATCTAGCTTAGGTGTTCTCAATGCACATCTAACCGCCCATAATGAGACGTCAGAATGGTGGTCATCTGCCTCTCCCATGTAAACTAGATAGTTGCCCTCACCATCTAACTCATCGCCCTCACTTGGAGTCCCATAGCGTGGACAAGTCTCGTCCTCAGACTCTTCTTGATTTCTTTCATCTCTGGGATCAAGGCTCTCTTTCCCTCCAGAAGGATCCCCCATTAGTAGGGTACCCTTCTTGGTAAGACAATGCACCCCCATGTTGTCTCTACCCCACATCTAAAGCAAATGTCAGACACTGGTGTCTAGCTAGGGGTTCTAGCTACTTCCTTACCCTTATCTAACGGTGGTCAGTCTCTGAGTGCTAAATAAGCCATGAGAATAATTCCCTCCAACTTGAGGTTGCCTAAGTGGCACCTTGGTCCTAAAAATCAGATTTATAGGGCTCAAACTGACGCGGGGCCTATGGCCTTAGGTGTTTTTCAAATTCTTTGACCAACTTATAGGTCTCATGTAGGTCAGCATGTGGGTGGGGAATCAACTCCTTCCTAAACTTAGGTCTAAGTCCCAACCTAAACCTATTCAAGGTAACCATGGGATCCTCAACTATCTGACATCTCAACATGAAACCCTCAAACTTCTCAATGTAATCTACCACAGATAAGATATTTTGTCTAAGAGTGTTTCATTGGTCCATGAGTTCAGAATGGTAAGGTATCAGCACATATTTCTCTTTCAACTTGTCATTTATGTCCTCCCATAACTCAATGGGCTCCTGATGCTAAGTTACCTTTGTGTTTCTACATTGGTCCAGTGAAGTCTAGCTTGACCAATTATCTTCATCTTAGCCATCTTGATTTCCCTAACTTCAGATAGATTATACCAATCAAAGTAAAACTCCATATCTAATAGTCATTCAAGGAAGCTTTAGGGTCTAGCTTACCATCAAATTGAGATGCCTCAACTCTAACGGATCTCAAGGCCATATCCTCTAGGTCCCCTTTGATTGAAGTGTCCAACTGGGTTTCTATCTCTAGTATTGTGTGGAGGTTCTATATTACCTCCACCTCCGACTGATCCCTTAACCCTAGAGTCCTCTAAAGAGTCCATCCTAGAAGTAATCACATGAGTGAAGTCATTAGACTTGGCCTCCATGGCCGTAAGTTGGGCATCTTTGCCAGCTAGGGTCTTTGCTAAATCCTAATTCCCATTAGACATGTTTGGGTGATACTCTTTTTCGGACTTCAAGGGCATAAAAAGGACACAACCACCAAAGAATAAATCTAAAATAAAATATGAACCTAAACTAATATGAATGCAGAACCAAAACTACAACTAAGTGTAAAATGATGGAGAACTAGAGGAATACAAACTAATATGGATGCACATGATGCAAAACAAAAAAATAAGAGTATGCAAAGAAACCTAAACACTCTAGTATGCACCTAAGCTAGCATGCATGATATCATGTGAGGGAGGAGATGTAAGACAATTAAAAGAAGCAATAATCACAATAAACAAGATTCTTACTCCCTATTCAAATGCACTTTAAATTTCAAGAGTCAAACATGTTATAGAAAGATTAAAGCACAAAATAGATCCAATAAAATGAGAAAAACAAATCAGTCAAGCAATATTCTATACTTAAAGTGAATGAGAAATAGTCCTACAAACAATATTAAGGTACTATCATGGGCTAAAAAAATAGGTAACAATGTCTCAAGTTTAAGGCTCAAACATCAAAGTGATGGTAGTGTCTAAGTGCTGGAAACAAGGGCAGCAAGCAAGTAGGTATATGTGACCTACTAGGATATGGGAATGTGTAGAACACAAGGTGCAACATGGAAAGACAAACAGTAGGTAGATATAATGGG